>CM043697.1:1175000-1317500 GCA_023935145.1 Bretschneidera sinensis | reverse complement strand
CATACGCTCAGCTACACCATTGTGTTGAGGCGTACCCGACACGGTTCTCTCCATTCTGATCCCGTGCTCATAGCATAACTTCTTGAGTCCAGTGTCTTCATATTCACCACCATTATCGGTTCTGAGCTTTTTAATCTTCAAACCTGTTTCATTTTCAACCATAGCTTTCCATCTCCTAAAAGCCTCAAACACTTCATACTTATGCTTTAGAAAGTAAACCTATACCTTCTGAGAATGATCATCAATGAAAGTCACGAAGTAGTGTTTCCCACCAATGGATGAAATGGTTGTTGGTCCCCAAACATCAGAGTAAACGAGCTCTAGCCTTTCTTTCTTTGGGGTTCTGCCACTTGTCTGAAAGCTGGCCCTCTTCTGCTTTCCAAGTATGCAATCTTCACACATGTCTATCTCAACTGACTGTAGACCTGGAAGTTTCCCTTTCGAGTGCATAACTTTCATCCCCTTCTCACTCATGTGGCCAAGTCTCTGGTGCTACATATTGGAATTTTTGTTTCCTGTTGCAACTGTAATTGAACAGTGCACCCCTACTGTCATGTAAAGAGTACCACTATTTTTGTCCTGAGTGACCGTTATTGCGCCCTTTGAAATCTTCCAGTCATCGCCATGAAAGATCGTAATGTAGCCTTCGCTAACTAATTGCCCTACTGAGATTAAGTTCTTCTCAGGTCGAGAATATGTCTGACATCCTTCAGCTCCCAAACAGACCCGTTCAACTTAATCTTCACTACTCCTTTACCAATAATAGCATAAGGTTGATCATCACCAAGGTATATGTTTTCAAGGTTTCTGGGGACATACCTCTTGAAGAATTCTTTCTGCGAAGTAGCGTGGAATGATGCTCCAGAGTCTAACACCCAAGACTCCTCATTGATCTCCAAAGAGCATATCAACACATCATCTCCTCCTGAGGTGGAAGTAACATTTGCTTCTGCCTTCGCCACCTGGTCCTTCGATGCACTCTTGCAATGATTTTTATAGTGCCCGGTCTTCCCGCAGTTCCAACACTCAACGGTCTTCGAGCTATGAGAATTATTGAGATTTATGGATTTGGACCTCTTGTCCTTTGATTTGCCTCCGTAGTTCGATCTGCTGCGTCCATTCCATCTGGTTGAATTTCTTCCTCTTGACACTGTATGTAAAACTGAAGAGGTTGACGATTCACCCAACTCTCTCCATCGGATTTCTTCACTGAGAACCAGATCACGAACATCATCAAACTTCAACTTATTGCTTCTCGACGAGCTACTCATAGCTGTGACAATAGCATTCCAACTTTTTGGTAGAGAAGACAAAAGTATTAATGCTCGTACTTCTTCATCAAATTCAATTTCAATTGAACTCAACTAGGTTGTGACTGTATTGAGTTCATTGAGATGTTGAGCTACCGATGAGCTTTCTGTCATCCGTAAATTGAATAACCGCCTCATCAAGTGAACTTTGTTAGAGGCTGATGGCTTCTCATACAGACTGGAGAGAGCAGCCATAAGAGCCGCCGTGATCTTTTCCTTTGCTATGTTGAAAGCAACATTGCGGGATAACATCAATCGGATAACTCTGAGGGCTTGTCTGTCGAGAAGAGCCCAGTCTTCATCCTTTATAGTTTCAGGCTTCTATCCTAAGAGAGGTTGATACAAATTTCTTTGATATAGATAATCCTCTATCTGCATTTTCCAGAACTCGAAATCTGCGCCATTGAACTTCTCGAGTTTCATCTTCCTTTAATCTGTGGCCATCGCTCTCACTAGAATCTGACTTTCTCTGGATCGTTTCTGACTTTTCCTGTGAATCTCCGTGTATTAGAACACCGTTTCCGATGAACCAGTACCGTCGAAAAAATTTCACTATTCACGAAATTTACTATTCATGTGAATAGTAACCTTACAGAAAATTGACAGAATTCACCACCAAACACTCTGATACCAATTGTTAGGGAAATTACGCAGATTTTCCTATAAACCAGATTAGTGAGAATGCGAAAATAACAGCGAAATAACACACACAAATTTGATAACGAAGTTCGGCCAAATGTGCCTACGTCTCCAGACCTGCTGCAGATCGTTTTTACTAAAGGAAAAAAAATATACAAAGTGTTTACAATACTTATAACTCACAACCCAATTATATTTTTCTCTTAAGCTTTTCTCTTAAGCTTTTTTTTATTGTATGAACCAAAGGTTCAATGCCAATTTATAAGCTCAGCATCTCAAAAAAAAAAAGGAAAAAAGAAAAAGAAAGCAGGCGGCTACTTTGACAACTCTCACCACATGGCCTGCTGTCCCCTTTTTTTATTTTGTCTCCATGGCCACCGAAAGTTACTTTGACAACTCTCACCACATGGCCTGCTGTCCCCCTTTTTTATTTTGTCTTTGTCCAACCCACATGGCCACCTTTAACAGACTATGTTGCAAGGTTTTGATAGTTTCATCCATTTTGGTCATTCTAGTTCCCTCAATCATTGATTACTTCTGATGTAACCGAAATGAGAGAAAAAGGAAAATGGAATTGCATTTCATGAAGTAAAAGTGAAAAGTAGAGGAAAATGAAAGCACTAGTTGAACTGATTCGGTAATGGAACACGGAATTGAAATGTGAAAGAATTATGGACCCCACTATTTTGAGTTAGTGAGAAACTCCTCTAAAATGATCTTCTTGATTCACTGCCCTTCTTTACGCAATAGCTCTCCTATAGTTGCAGAATGACTATGCTAGTTGTTTACAACTTGGAGTAACTAACCGAATTAACCATCAAACTGACTTAGCCACTTTTCTTCGACTTCTCTAACTGTTAATTCACAATATAATCCTTGTGCCATTGGGAAACTGCCCTCCTTCTGTTACAACTTCTTCCAAGCCTTGTGTCTGTAGTTGCCTCCCCTTCTTCTTCTTGTGCTTCTGTACTCTCACTCCTTTGTGGCTTATTGTCTAGTTGATGTTGTATATCTCTCTTATACGAATAGAATTACAATTAGAGAGTATGTTAATTGAATAAAATATTAATTAGTTTGTTAATTAGTTAGATAGTTAGAATGGTAGTTGATTACTCTTTGTATTCGTACCATTATAAGCTATATAAGGCATTGTACACCCATTTGTAGAATCAATCAATAATTAAGAAACCTTTGAGTTTGTAATTTCTCTCGTCTCTCTCTATTTTCTTAAGGATGTGGTCACTAACCATTAAAAAATGCTAATAATTTTCGTCTCCCCTACAATTCACCATCAAAATCCATTGTTATCTTTTTTACCATCAAGAATCATCATTTCACCCGAATTCTAATTCATAACATTTGGTGCTTTCATTGTTCTCCCTTAATTCCTTCCATTTTTCAAGTTTTCTCAATTCAAATCCACGGAGCAATTATTCCACAAATACAACGCATTGGTTTTTCGCCTATATGCAATAAAATAACAAAATCCACATTATTCAATGATCCCACAAATTGAAAAAGATATTTTCAAGGAGATGGAAATGATCCAAAGTACTGATTTGGATACTTTTGATTTTGAAAACTATGATCATACACTATTACTACAACAACAAAAAAATGGTACGGCCTAGTTCTAATATTTCTAGCATTGAGGATATTCAAGATTTTCTCTCTACTCTCTCTTTATCACTCCAACAAGAAAAAGAAAAAGAAAATTTATTTTGTATTCAAAACATGGCGCAAGAACAAAACATAAGTGACAAAGAAGAAGAATGAGTGAGCCACGGCGATTCGCAAACGCCGGCAACAAATGATACAGGTGCGATTTTTTAGCTTGATTTTCAATTCTATTCTGCCCAACTACAACGTCAACAAGATATTGGGGTCAAATTCATGCTTGTAGATGGTGGTGTAATTGGCGTTGCTTGGTCTATTCCAATTTGCACTTATGTGGTCGTTGCCAAAATGGCTTCATTGGACCAAAAGATTGGTTTTAGCAAGCAAATTAGTGTTGGTACAATCATGATAAATGACAAAACGTGAATATCTTGGGATCCCAAGCTAGTGGTTCTTCTAGTGTTAAAAAAAGATGCCAATGGAGAGCAACTTGACCTAGAAAAAGTTTTGGGATCTTGATTGAGGTTTGTGGTGTCTTTCTACTTAGTAACTGTTTGATTGGGTACTTGGTTTTGGTGATATTTTCACACATGTATGAAATTGATTCGTTCTCACTATTTAAACTTTGAGGACAAGATTCATTTGATAAATTGGACAATAATACCGATTGAATTACAATTAAAAAACATATTAATTAAATAAAGCATTAATTAGTTTGTTAGTAGTGGGTCATTTTCATCTTATTATAAACAATATAACTAATAAGCAAAAATTAATCTATTTGATTAGGTGGGGATGAAGAAAGGAAAGTGTTAATTCTATTCTTTATTGAAACTTTTTAAGAGGATAGTGGATTTAGATTAATCATCCTTTGTCTCTTGTTGATGACGAGGAATGAATTCTTACATGTGTTTGGTGTCATAACATTTATTTGCACCTAGTGTACCACGGTTGTCCATTATTTGAATTGATTCATTTGAATGTTTGAGATGCACCGATATAAATGAATAGTGATTACACAAGGTGGAGGCGAATATTTCTCCGTGGTAGGAGACTCAGAGTCAGATCTTGGGTGACATTATTGCCTTGGAAAATCTGCAATTCACCGAATAGAAAGAAGGCAACATATACTGCAGAACTATGGTTCTGCGAAAATTGCAAGAGAAATTTTCCAGTGCCTTTCAAATGCAAAATTTTCCAGAACAATTAGAGAAATTTCTGCACCCTGAAAAGTGAAAAGTAGTCGAGCATATCATGTTTCAGTTTAACCAAACTCCACTCTTCCAGTTGCATCTAAATACCCTTAAGAGCAGGAACCCTGAGATGGTTAGAGCATTGAAGTTGGATTTTTTAATCGACTGCTCACTTTCTCGTAGATCCCATTTCGAAAAGTGGTTGCAACTTTTGTCTTTTACAGGGGCCAAGCTGGTCATTGTTGAGTGCAAACCTCTTCAAGTATATGAGTGGAAAAGATGGGTAGAGCGTCAAGCTAAAAGTTCTGGTGATAAGAATATGTTAAAGCCATCTACGTTGGAAGATTTTCCAAAAACACTATTGGAAAGTTATGATGAGTTTGAGCTTGAAGATATCTCTAAGCTTGTTCTTTATACCACATCGTACTACGATTCTTTCAATCTTTGTGTAGGTGTGATTAATCTTTTTGAGAGCGAACGTGTTTATCAATTGGATTTCCAGAAATGGAAATCTAAAGGTTCAAAACGTCTTGTGGAACAGGAATCCTCAGAGAAATGCAAAAAACTTGAAGAGATAGAAAGGAGGAACAACAACGAAGAAAAGAACATGCATCATGCAGGGCATCATCATGAGTTCGGTGTTTTTGATGGGCTAAAAGGACATGACTCCAATATTCAAGCAAAGATGATCAGTTGCAATGGTTGCTGCCTCCAAATCATATCTGGTACTCCAGCTTATAAATGCAAAGGTTGTAAATTTTATCTTCACAAATCATGTGCCGAGTCACCAAGTGACGTCAAGCGTCTGCTTCGTGATGATCTTTCCTTTCTCAAGCCAGAGGCCGATCAGTATTCTTTTCCTAAGACACATTGCTGCAGTTCAAAGAACGAATTCTTCTTCTTTTGTTTGTCATGTGTCTTCATGACCTATCTTAGATGTGGTCTCCTGCCTTCAGTGCTTCAACACGGTTGCCATAATCACTTGTTGCTCTTTCAAATCAATCCCTTCTTTTACAATTATAATTATATATGCAATGTCTGTGGTGAAACTGGAAACTATGTCAGTTAATAATGTCCCGAATGTAACTTTCACATACATGTCAATTGTGCCTTTCTATCACACACCACCCGCAAGCGCAAATATCACATGCATGATCTTACTCTCACATTCTCTTTGCCGCACGAAGATTCTGATGATGAGATCTACTGTGATATTTGTGAGACTAGAAAAAATCCAAACAACTAGTTGTATTACTGTCAAGAATGTGATTTTACCTGTCACCTAGAATGCGCAGCTTTTACTTCCACATACTGAAATTTCGTTCAAATCCTGCAGCTCCCTTTCTTTTCTTTTATTTGTTGTTTTTTTTTTTTTTTGTATTTTGGAGTATAGTTTTTTTGTAATTCTTTCTTTGCCTTTTTTATTTAATGGATTTGGAATAAATCTCCCATATATCTGAATCAGTATTTCAAGTTTGCTAATAGTTATGAAAACATACTACTAATTGATTATTTTTATGTTTACATCTATTTATGGAGAAATTCTTGTTGAACCAATGATATCTTTTCCAGAGACAACCAACTTCTGTTGAATTAATGACCAACAACGGAAAGAGAAATTGTTATTACAATTAAATTAACTTAATTTGTGAAGACTTTGAATTTAACATGCTTTGTTGTGCTGTTGAATTAATTATTTTCCTCTTTGTGTGAATTAAATACCCCATACTGCAATCAAAATCAACCACAGCAGCAACTAATGATAATATCAACAAGGCACAAAAAATCACCTGGTTTAGGCAAAAACTTATATTACCTCAAAATAAGGTCTTCTTCTCTAGACTATTTAGAGGATCATCGGATAATATATCAACACTTTAAATATGAAATTCAAAAATAATCTATCAAACAAAATTTAAAATGATCTCATTGAAACAAATTATAGTATAAACAAACAAGTAAACAGAACACTGATTTGAAGTGAAGTAGAAGAGCTAGAAGAAGCCAATATATCCATACATCATATATATATATATATATATATATACGTGCACGTACTAAGCTCTTTCCTCTTGAGAATGGAGAAAATCAAAAAATATTTTTCTCAATATGCTAATTAACTGTTAAGGAAGAGATACGGGATTCTAGGAGTAATTGATCCTTGATTTTTGTGTATATTATTCTTTTGATTCTTTACTTTGTAATATGAGATAGAATAGGAAACTTAGCATATATTACGTGATCTTTAGGATATGGAATGATCTCTCTGCTGTATATATATTTCCATTTGAAACTTAATGGAAACATCATTTTCACAACAACGAAATTATTATGGTATCAGAGCAGTGAAACCCATCCTGCAAAACAACTAAAATCTAGCCGTCATACCTTTCACCACCAGTTTCCATGGCAAAGGATGGCGAGAGAACACTAAAGAAACACGAAGCGTCCAAGCTTCAAGCAAACAGGTACGAAGATCCGAGCGACCCCTTCTACCTTCACCATTCGGATCAACCAGGCTTGGTCCTTGTGACTCAATTATTGACACAAGAAAACTACCCCGTCTGGAGTCATGCCATGCTCATGGCTCTCATCACCAAAAAAAAGATGGCTTCATCGACGATACTATTACCAGACCTCTTTCTGGATCGGCAGGGGAGATCAAACAGTGGACTCGCTGCAACCTTCTTGTCAAGGGATGGATTCTCAATACCATCTCACCTAATATTGCACAAAGCGTGATATACAATGATAGGGCTTTTGAGCTTTGGAACGAATTGAAGGAGTGTTTTTTTCATACCAATAGCGTACATCTTTTTCATATTAAGCAAGAGATTCATGATTGTGTACAGGGAGGCATAAGCATTGGCGAAAACTACACCAAACTGAAGGGCTTATGGGATACACGAGATGTGTTATGTCCTCCCCCACCTTGTGATGGTGACACGGCAAAGAAGTTACAGGAGTATCAACAAACGCAACGAACCATAAAGTTTCTCATGGGACTTAACGAAGTCTATGCGACGGTTCGTGGACAAATCTTACTCATGGAGCCTTTGCTTGCGGTGAACAAGGTATTCTCTCTTATTATTCAAGATGAAAAATAGCAGGTTGTTTCTTCACAGATCATGGGAAAAACACCAGATGCAGCTGTGTTTGCTGTCAAGGACAAATCACAAAACTCAAACCATACGCTAAAGAATGCACACCTCAAGTGCAATCGCTGCAATATCACAGGACACTCCACCGAAAATTGTCGAGCACATCTCAAGTGTGATTACTATGGTTACAAGGGTCATACCATTGATTTTTGTCGAAAACTAAAGAGGGCCAGTTCTCATGGAGACAAAAAGGGAAACTCTAGCTTCCTTTCCAAGGCTCACTATGCTGATTCCAAACCAGATAAGGCTGAAGCATCACCATCATCATACAGTCTTAAAGCAGAACAATATCATGATCTAATTGCTCTCATTGATCGGACCAAGTCAGGTAGCATGGCCAATCAAGTGAGTTCAGCCTCGACAGTGAGCAATCTTTTAGGTACTACAATTTATGCAAATGTTTTTAGCTCAGAAACTCATTGGATCTTTGACACAGCAGCAACAGATCACATGGTTTGCACATCCAAACTCATGACTACCAATACACCTGTTACCAATCGTCATGTGTATTTACCAAACAATGCTTTTGCTCGTGTAACACACATAGGCACCATACAGTTTTCCGACAAATTTATACTTCACAATGTGCTATGTGTTCCATCTTTCAAATTAAATTTAATATCAGTGGCCACTCTTACTAAGACTTCCTCCTGTTTTGCAACCTTCACTAATAACCTCTGTTTTGTTCAGGATCAACATTCGAGGAAGATGATTGGGATGGGAACTGAGCGAAAAGGACTTTACTACCTGGATACTCAGAAGAATGTTGGGTGCTATTCTATTTCAGCCGATGTCTCCACCAGTTCTGCATCAACGCCTTAGCCACATTTCCAATAAAAGTTTGAAAGCACTATCTTTATTTAATAAAAGCAAACACTTTTGTTCGATTGATGATTGTTCCATTTGTCCTCTTGCCAAACAAACTCGAAAATCTTTTCCTTTAAGTTCTATTAAAACAATATCACCTTTTGAACTGATACATGTTGATATTTTGGGGGGGGGGGGCAAAATATTTTCTCACCATAGTAGATGATTTTTCACGATGTACATGGGTTTATCTATTACACAAAAAATCTGAGGCACGTACTTTTCTTATTACTTTCATCAATATGGTTGAAAC
This sequence comes from Bretschneidera sinensis, assembly GCA_023935145.1. Classification (NCBI taxonomy): domain Eukaryota; kingdom Viridiplantae; phylum Streptophyta; class Magnoliopsida; order Brassicales; family Akaniaceae; genus Bretschneidera; species Bretschneidera sinensis. The sequence continues at coordinate 1,308,460 of CM043697.1, read as the reverse complement.
ACAATTTGCATCTCGCATAAAGATTATCCGCAGTGACAATGGACAGGAATTTGATATCACCCAACTATTTTCTGATAAAGGAATTTTCCAACAAACCAGCTGCGTTGATACGCCGCAACAAAATGGGGTTGTCGAACACAAACACCGTCATCTTCTTAATGTCGCCCATGCCTTACTTTTTCAAGCTAATCTTCCTAAACAATTTTGGGGAAACGCCATCCTCACTGCCACTTACCTAATCAACACCACACCCACACCGGTTCTTAAAGGTAAAACACCATATGAAGTCCTTTTCCACAAACCACCTACATATGAGCATCTACATGTTTTCGGCTGCTTATGCTTTGCATCTACCCATCATCATCGCCCTAGTAAGTTTGACACCCGCTCTATCCGATGTCTATTCCTTGGATATCCATATGGCACCAAAGGATATCGAGTCTATGATTTAGACACAGGACGTATTTTCATCTCCCGTGATGTACTCTTCAATGAACACATTTTTCCCTATCCTACTTCCGCTGCCACACAACCACCCATGCTTTTCCCAACATCACCTATTGTTTACGATGACACTTGGACTAGTATGGGACCTTCGTTAGCACAAGATCAGACATCAACACCTTGTCCAGATATTACACCCAATGCTCACGACCTAGCTACACCCGTTTCTCCAACACCTCAAACAACAGATGTCGAACCCGAACCTGACAATGCTTTTCCCTCAACCGGTTCACCTAACACCTAAAGCTCTTCTCCTCCCTTACCGCATCCTTTCCCCACACCTTCACATGAACCACGGCTGCGACGCACCACTCATGCACCCAGCTATCTTCAACAGTACCATATTGAAGCATCCTTGCCGTCTCGGTCTCTTCCCTCATCTCACTCAGTGTTGACTGACAACAAAGGTATTACTCATCCCTTATCTCAAGTTATCACTTATGATAAACTCTCAGCAGCACACAGAGTTTTTCTTACCTCTTTTTCAGCTGTCAAAGAACCAACATCCTTTGCCCAAGCTGTCCAGGACCCTAAATGGCGACATGCCATGGAGTAAGAACTTAGCACACTCAAATCTAATGGTACTTGGTCTCTCCAGCCTCTTCCCCCAAACAAGAAGCCCGTTGGTTGCAAATGGGTGTACAAAATAAAGTTTAACCCTGATGGCACAGTTGATCGCTACAAAGCTCGTTTGGTTGCAAAAGGCTATAGCCAAGTTGAAGGTTTCGATTATTGTGAAACATTTGCTCCCGTTGCCAAGCTTGTCACCGTACGACTCCTCTTTGCCGTGGCAGCCTCTCAGAATTGGCATCTTCGTCAACTTGATATAAACAACACTTTCCTCCATGGTGACCTTGAGGAGGAGGTCTACCTGTCTTTACCTTCTGGCTTCGGACGAAGGGGGGAGACACGTGTATGCAAGCTACATAAGTCCTTACATGGCCTCAAGCAAGCTTCACGTCAATGGTTTATCAAGTTGTCCACAGCTCTTACACATGCAGGGTTTCATCAGTCTAAATCCAACCACTCATTATTCGTCCGAACCCGTGGTACTTCTTTTACTGCCCTTCTTGTTTATGTGGATGACATTATTCTGGCTGGGAACAATTTAGGTGATACTGAAGAGATAAAAATTTGTCTCATGCAACAATTCAAGTTAAAAGATATTGGTGAGTTAAAGTACTTTTTGGGAATAGAAATAGCTCGATCCAAGAAGGGAATTGCCCTCTCGCAAAGTAAATATGCACTTGAGATTCTGGACGACGCAAGGTATTTGGCAGCTAAACCCGCCAATTCACCAATGGAGCAGAACTTGTCACTTAGCAGAAATGAAGGTGAATACATCGAGGATCCTTCTTCCTATCGCAGACTTGTTGGGAGATTGATATATCTGACTATCACACGGCCAAACTTGGTGTATGCAGTCCACATACTCAGCCAATACATGGACAAACCTCGCACCCCACATCTTGAAGCAGCTCATCGAGTATTACATTACATCAAGCACACACCGGGACAAGGAATTTTTCTCTCTGCAAACATCCCAATACAGATAAATGCCTTTTGTGATGCAGATTGGGCTAGATGTCGAGACACACGACGATCAACCACGGGATATTGCATCTTTCTTGGGCACTCCCTAATCTCATGGAAAACCAAGAAGCAAACCACAGTTTCGCGATCAAGTGCAAAAGCGGAATATCGTTCCATGGTATCAGCATGCTGTGAGGTTACTTGGCTACAATATGTTTTGCATGATCTCGAATTTAATCATTTGCAGCCAGCTAAGTTGTACTGTGACAATCAAGCAGCACTTCACATTGCCTCCAATCCCGTGTTTCACGAGCGTGCCAAGCACATAGAGATTGATTGCCATCTCGTAAGAGAAAAGATTCAGGCCGGAAAAATCAAGACTTTCCATATATCTACATCAAAGCAGCCAGCAGACATCTTCACCAAGTCGTTGGGTTTTCCACAATTTTCGAATTTACTCAGCAAGTTAGAAATGATTAACATCTATTCCAACTTGAGGGGGAGTGTTAAGGAAGATATACGGGATTCTAGGAGTAATTGATCCTTGACTTTTGTATATATTATTGTTTTGATTCTTTCCTTTGTAATATGAGATAGAATAGGAAACTTAGCATATATTACGTGATTTTTAGGATCTGAAATGATCTCTCTGCTGTATATATATATATTTCCATTTGTAACTTAATGGAAACATCGTTTTCACAACAACTAAATTATTATTAACAGAAAAACCATAAAGGTAAATGATAAAGAGGAAGCTATGGATACATGATGGCATCGTGACTATCTGCATCTATGAAAGTCACCTAGGATGACAAATGCACCTATTAAAATGATGCGTTAATTAAATATTGTAATGGCCTCAAAGAAGATAAATAAATGAGTAGGTTATAAGAATTTGAATTCAAAGTCAAATTTGATAAAATTAAATTATGCCAAGAATGAAAATAAATAAATTCAAATTCCCAAGTAATTTAATCACATATCACAAGAAATCAAGCTACTCGATTGTTGTCTTTAATTTGTTTTTGATCTATAGCATACGTAAAATTTTTAGTCAAACTTTTCCACCTACCACAAATTATTCACATTTCCTACCGCTGAAATGGGATATTAAAATTTTAGAATTAATTTATTAAGATATTTGTAAATTAAATGGCATGTTTACTCATGATGATAAAAGATATTTTATCAAATTTATTGATGACTTCACTAGATTTATATATGTTTATTTATTAAGAATAAAAAATAAAACATTTAATATGTTTAAGAAATATAAAGTTGAAGTTGAAAATCAATTAGATAAAAAAAATTAAGGTTTTATGGGCATGAAAAATATTTTATACGTGAATTTTGTGAAGTGCATGGTGATAATTCATCAAATTACAGCATTTTATACACTACAACAAAATAAGTTAGAGGAAAAAAAAAAAAAGAACAGACCTTTAGTAAAAATGGTTAATTACATTATCCTTAATGCTAATTTGCCTGTTAATTTGTGGGATGAAGCATTATTAATTGTTTGTTATTTTCATAATAGGGTGCCATCAGAAAAAAAGTTATGCTAATCCTTATGAATTGTGGAAAAAGCAGAAAATCATACTTAGAATATCTAAAAGGGTGAGTGTCTAGTATACTATAAAGTTTTGGATCATAAAATAACGAAGTTAAGACCTGGGTTATTATAGGCTTTTTTATTTAGACTCCCATACTATTGTTGAATCTCATGATATTGAGTTCTTTGAAAATAAATTTTTTTTCTGATTTTGTCATTATGAACGAAATTTACTCTAATTATTTACTGCTTATTTTCAAAAAGAAGCATCCGATTTGGTTTTAATTTTAAGAAACAGAGACAATCTCACAAGACTTATCAAACCCTAATAACAAACACAAATTAGCAACAATGAAAAGTAATGTTACTTTCTCTTCCTCTGATACTCAGAACGCTCATTATCTTCATCTTCATCGTCAACAAAACCTTCCTCGTCAAGATCCTCGATATCTAAATCGTCATCATCACTCTCATAATCCTCAATGTCATCGTAGCTAATTGCGCGCTTCAGATGAGCCTCTACCATGCCAGATTGATCCCCAACAGCAGATTTCAAGTTCTCTAAGCAAATCCCCTGTTTCTCACCCAAAACAGAGCCCAAAAACCCCATTTTGAAGAACAGAAAAAGATTCAGTGATAATGGGTTTTTGGGTGTGCAGTATTTGATTGGAGATCAATAAAAGAAATTATTAAAACTAAATGAAACTATTACAAACTCCGAATTCAATTATGGACTAGATCTCATGAAAATAATAAAACCCCAAGAATATCTTCACTAAATCTTTCTTTGAAGCGAAGTGATTTTGAGCGGCGGGTGGGAAACAAAACTATGGCTATGGACTTAGAATATAAATGAGAGAGAGACTGCGGCCCAGTTAAACCGAGAGAGGAGAGAGAGAGGAAATAAAGGTTTAAGAGAGAGAAAAGGGTCTGAGTCACGTTTTGGGAAGATGAAGGTGGCGTTAAGGAAGAAAAAAGATATGAATGTCGTGTAACTGGTACTGAAAAAAGATAAGGCCTGTTTATTTGTTTGAAATTTGTATTGTAGGAGAAAAAACAACTTTTTCTTTCTCTAAACAAACAAGGTACAAAGATTTTTTTTTTTTTATTCTCCTCACCAACATTGTAAATTATTATTTGTCTTTATTTTCATTAATCAATTAATTTAACAAAAAATTTCATTTATTTTTATTGTGATCATCACTGTAATAGATTAAACAATATGGTTTACAATAGAATTGATTTACACAATTAGATGGTTCAAAGGTATTTTAGGCATCATGTATATTAACTCATGATGCCACATCACCCTGAATAGAAGTTTTGTTAACTCCGTTAGCTATTTAAGATGAATTTGTAATGATGAGTAAAATGTTGAGAGGGGAATGTTGGTTTTGAAAAATTTGGGATGCAATTGTAATTAGGGGTAAACTTAAAAGATGCTGATGCAATTTACCCTAATAATTAAATAGATTCAATAACATGGAACAAAACTTGTGTACAGAAGGTTAATTTACCCAAAGAAACAAAGTTTACGTGGGTTTTTAGAAGAAAGTATAATATTGATGACTCTATTCAATCCTTCAAGGCTAAATTAGTAATAAAAGGTTTTAGACAAAAAGAATAGATCCATTATTTTGATACATATGCACCTGTTTCACGTATTTTATCAATTAAAATTTTTATAGCGTTGGCATATAAGATTTTTAACTTTATCAAATGAATGTTAAAACTAATTTCTTAAATGAGGATTTAAATGAAGAAATTTATATGAAGCAATCCGAAGGGTTTATTCTTCTAATAAATGAAAAGAAAGTATATATGTAAATTAGTTAAATCATTGTATAGATTAAAACAAGCACCTAAGCAATAGCATGAAAAGTTTGATTATATCGTATTGTCAATTGGATTTGTTCACAATAGTGCATAAATGTATTTATTCTAATTTCATTGAAGAATATGGTGTATTAATTTGCTTATATATATATACATATATACATACATATATACATATATATATATACATACATACATACATACATTTATACATACATGTGTGTGTGTGTATGTGTGTGTATGACATGTTAATTATTGGAACTAACATGATTGGTATGAATGAAACTAAGAAGGGTTTGTAATCTACTTTTAAAATGAAAGACTTGGGTGAAATATATACTATATTAGACATTAAGGTTAGAAAGCATAGTGGGAGTTTTGTTTTGTGCGAATCTCATTACATTGAGAATGTTCTAAATAAATTTCAGCACCTTGATATGAAAGAATTCAATACTTCTTTTGATATAAGTATTAAATTAGTGAGTAACTTTTGTAGAACTATAACACAACTTGAGTATACTAGCGCTATTGGTTCCTTGATGTATATCATGCATTGCACTAGATCTGATATTGCATTCTCTATGTGTAAACTTAGTAGGTATACTAGTAATCTATATCCTAGTGTAGAACATCCAAAGGTCATTAGCAAGATCTTTGGTTATCTTAAGAAAACTATAGATTTGAGGTTGTTCTAGAGTGATTATTCTATTGTATTAGAAGCTAAGGCAACACCGATGCAAATTGGATTACAAATATTGGTGATAATAAGTCTACTTTTGGATGGCTCTTTACCCTTGGTGGAGGGGCTGTTTTTTGGGCAAGCAAAAAACATATTTGTATTTCTCACTCAACAATGGAATATGAATTTATAGCCTTGGAAACGACGAGAAAAAAGAAGAATTAATACGTAATTTTTTGTTGTATATAAATTTGTGGTCATATCATATGCCTCTTATTTTCGTTCATTGGAACAGTGAAACAACTTTGTCAAGAGCTTATAACAATATCTATAATAGTAAGTTAAAGTTTGAGAAAATTGATACAAGATGGTATCATCATAATTGTTTCTATGAAATCAAGTAAAAAATTGATTGATTATCTCACAATAATTAATTTCTTTTAATTAAAATTTACTTTTTCAAAACTAAAGTTTCATAGAAGGTTATAGATTTTTTTTCACCACCAAAAGTCAAGAATCCACTTCGTAAGGAAAAAGCAGAGAAAATGGGGCAAAACACTACTGGCAGAAAAATTCTACGAATTTCAAAAGTCATATACATCATCAATTAGATATATCATTTCATAGGCCAAACCTCCAATATTGAGAACAAAAAATATAAAAGATTGATAATTGTAAGACAAAGATAAAGATCCTTTTGAACTTCCATATATACAAGGAGATAACTCCTCTCTGTACATATCACTTTCATCTTATTAAATATGAAAATATTAATTTGGTAGTGCAAAAATAAATCTATTTGGTTTGGTAGGAAAATAAAGAAAGGACAATGTTAATGTTTTCTTTGTTGAAACTTTTTACGATTCCTTAAAGACAATGGAATTAAATTAATCATTCTTTGTTTCTTGATAATGAAGAATACTTACCTCGGTGTTAGCACTGTTTATTTGCACCAGGTACATTAAAAAAGAACACTGCTTACACAAAGTCAGATCTGGGGTGATATTATTGCCTTAGAAAATCTGCAATTCACCAAACGATAAGAAAATAAGGAGTTGACCTATATCCAGAAACAAGAATAGAAAGCAGGCAACATAGAAAATTGCGAGAGAAAATTGCCAGAAAAACTACAAAAATTGTAGCATATCATGTTTCAGTTTAACCAAACTCCACTCTTCCAGTTGCATCTAAATCCCCTTAAGAGCCGGAACCCAAAGATACTGAAGGCAGAAGAGAAAAAGAGAAGACTAGAAGCTTCCCGGCGGCGAATTGTAGCAATGAAGGGTGCCCCGTGCACAGGAAAGACCACTGTCGCTCGGTTACTAGCAGACGAGCTTCAATTATCTCTTATCAGCGTAGATGATGTTCGTGATTGCCTCCAGCAGTACTCACTTCCTGCAGATCCAACTTCCAGACCCAAAGAAACACGTGATGAAATCATCGATGATTTATCTTACGAAACTGTTAGTCGAATTGCTTCAACAATGTTGGAATTGAAGATGGATGTTGTTATCGACAGCTCACTTTCTCGCAGATCCCATTTCGAAAAGTTATTGCAACTTTCGTCTTCTACGGGGGCCAAGCTGGTCATTGTTGAGTGCCAACCTCTTCAAGTATATGAGTGGAAAAGGTGGGTAGAGTACCAAGCTGAAAGTTCTGGTGATAAGAATATGTTAAAGCCATCTACGTTGGAAGATTTTCCAAAAACACTATTGGAAAGGTATGATGAGTTTGAGCTTCAAGATATCTCTAAGCTTGTTCTCGATACCACATCGTACTACGACTATTTCAGTCTTTGTATGGGTTTGTTTAGCCTTTTTGAGAGCGAACGTGTTTATCAACTGGATTTCCATCAATGGAAATCTAAAGGTTCAAAACGACTTGTGGAACAGGAATCCCCTGAGAAATATAAGAAACCTGAAGAAGAAGAAGAAGAGATCAAAAGGATGAACAACAACGAAGAAAAGAACATGCACCATATAGGACATCATCATGAGTTCGCCCTTTTTGAAGGGCTAAAAGGACATGACTCCAATATTCAAGCAATGATGAAGATCAGTTGCAATGGTTGCTGCCTCCAAATAATATCTGGTACTCCAGCTTATAAATGCAAAGATTGTAAATTTTATCTTCACAAATCATGTGCCGAGTCACCAAATGATGTCAAGCGTCTGCTTCGTGATGATCTATCCTTTCTCAAGCCGGAGGCCAATCAGTATTCTTTTCCTAAGACACATAGCTGCAGTTCTAATAACAAATTCTCCTTCAGTTGTTGGTCATGTGTCTTCATGACCCATCTTAGATGTGGTCTCCTGCCTTCAGTGCTTCAACATGGTTGCCATAATCACTTGTTGCTCTTTCAAATCAATCCCTTCTTTTACAATTATGATTATATATGCAATGCCTGTGGTGAAACAGGAAACCATGTCAGTTATCAATGCCCGGAATGTAATTTTCATATACATGTCAATTGTGCCTTTTTACCACACGCCGCCAGCAAGCGCAAATATCACATTCATGATCTTAGTCTCACATACTCTTTGCCTGACGAAGATTCCGATGATGAGCTCTACTGTGATATTTGTGAGACTAGAAGAAATCCAAACAACTGGTTGTATTACTGTCAAGAATGTGATGTTACCTCTCACTTAGAATGTGCCACTTCTACGTCCTGAAATTTCGTTCCAATCTTTCAGCTCCCTTTCTTTTTTTTTACTTGCTCTTTTTTGTGTGTTTTGGAGTATAATTTATTTGTAACTCTTTCTTTACCTTTTTATTTAATAGGTTTGGAATAAATCTACGATATGTCTGAATCAATATTTCAAATTTGTTATAGCTGATAGTAAAGAAAATATATTGTTAACTGATTATTTTTGTGTTTGTCTTAAAAATAAATTTTAACAATAATCTATTAAATAAATTTAAATTTATCTCATCGAAACAAATAGTAAAAAAAATAAATAAATAAACAAAATACATCAATTTAACGATTTAAAGAAAAGTAAAAAGTCTAGCAGAAACCAATTTTGACATCATAAATATATTTTTCTCAATATGCTAATTAACAGAAAAACCATAAAGGTCAATGATAAAGAGGAAGCTATGGATACATGATGGCATCATGTGACTAGCTGCATCTATGAAAGTCACCTAGGATGACAAACGCACCTATTAAAACGATGCATTAATTAAATATTGTAATGGCCTCAAAGAAGATAAATAAATGAGTAGGTTATAAGAATTTGAATTCAAATTGCCAAGTATTTTATTCTCATATGCTAAATTTTTAGTCAAACTTTTCCACCTACCATAAATTATTCAAATTTCCTACTGCTAAAATAGGATATTAAAATTTTAGAATTGATTCATTCATATATTTGTAAATTAAATGACATGCTTACTTGTGATGATAAAAGATATTTTATCATATTTGTTGATGACTTCACTAGATTTATCTATGTTTATTTATTAAGAGCAAAAAAATAAAACATTTAATATGTTTAAGAAATATAAGGTTGAAATTGAAAATCAATTAAATAAAAAAAAATTAAGGTTTTATGGGCATGAAAAATATTTTATTCTATAATTTTGTGAAGTGCATGGTGATATTTCATCAAATTACAGCACCTTATATATCACAACAAAATAGATTAACTGATAGAAAGAACAAACCTTTTAGTAAAAATGGTTAATTGGATGATCCCTAATACTAACTTGCCTATTAGAAGTATATTTGTAGGATATATTAAAAGTAATAAGGCCTATAAGCTTTTTTATTTAGACTCTCATACTATTGTTGAATCTTGTGATGTTGAGTTCTTTGAAAATAAATTTTCTTCTGATTTTATGATTGTGGATGAAATTAATCAATTTTTTTCTTCTCATGAAAATGTGAGATTAGAGTCTCAAGAGAAAAACATTGAAATTCATAAAGACCAAACTAAGCATAGAAAAACCACTAAAGCAAAGAAAGATAAGAGTTTATTTCATCTCAAACCATTATTTTCTTTGATGAAAGAGGTAAAAATAAGATTATTTTAAATAAAATTTCTATAGTGCGAAATCTAGAAAGTTATCTTAAGGCATTTAATGAAGCTTTTTGTAGGGTGCTTCTTTCTGAAAATAAGCAGTAAATAATTAGAGTAAATTACAGTGATATCCTTGAGGTTTGCCCCTAATAACAGTTACATCCCAAAGTTTTTATAAATGTTAATAACGTCCCATCTATTAGTCTACTTAACGTAACATACTGCAAAGACAAAAGTACCCTTCCAACCTTTTTTAAAAACTAATTAGAAGCATCCAATTTGGTTTTAATTTTAAGAAACAGAGACAATCTCACAAGACTTATTAAACACAAATTAGCCACAATGAAAAGTAATGTTACTTTCTCTTCCTCTGATACTCAAAACGCTCATTATCTTCATCTTAATCGTCAACAAAACCTTCCTCATCAAGATCCTCGATATCTAAATCGTCATCATCACTCTCATAATCCTCAATGTCATCGTAGCTAATCGCGCGCTTCAAATGAGCCTCTACCATGCCAGATTGATCCCCAACAGCAGATTTCAAGTTCTCTAAGCAAATCCCCTGTTTCTCACCCAAAACAGAGCCCAAAAAACCCATTTTGAAGAACAGAAAAAGATTCAGTGATAATGGGTTTTTGGGTGTGCACTATTTGATTAGAGATCAATAAAGAAATTATTAAAACTAAATGAAATTATTACAAACTCCGAATTCAATTAGGGACTAGATCTCATGAAAATAATAAAACCCCAAAAATTTCTTCACTAAATCTTTCTTTGGAGCGAAGTGATTTTGAGCGGCGGGTAGGAAACAAAACTATGGCTAACGATTTAGAAAATAAATGAGAGAGAGAGAGAGAGAGAGAGTGCGGCCCAGTTAAACCGGGAGAGGAAATAAAGGTTTAAGAGAGAGAAAAAGGTCTGAGTCAGGTTTGGGGAAGATAAGAGGTGGCGTTAAGGAAGAAAAAAAAATATGAAAAATTTTGATGAGTAAAAAGCTAGGAGGGGAATGTTGGTTTTGAAAATTTTGGGATGCAATTGTAATTAGGGGCAAACTTAAATGATGTTGATGTAATTTAGGCTAATAATTAAATAGACTCAATAGTGGCACCTAAGCATTGGATGGATTAAAACAAGCACCTAAGCATTAACATGAAAAGTTTGATTCTATCATATTGTCAATTGGATTTGTTCACAAAAGTGCATAAATGTATTTATTCTAATTTCATTGAAGAATATGGTGTATTAATTTGCTTTTACATATACACACATGTGGATGACATGTTAATTGTTGGAACTAATATGATTGGTGTGAATGAAACTAATAAGTGTTTGTCATCTACTTTTAAAATGAAAGGCTTGGGTGAAGTATATACTATATAAGGTTAGAAAGTTTAGTGGGAGTTTTGCTTTGTGTCAATCTTTTTACATTGAAAATGTTCTAAATAAATTTCAGCACCTTAATGTTAAAGAATTAAATATTCATTTTGATATAAGTATTAAATTAGTGAATAACTTTTGTAGAACTGTAGCACAACTTGAGTATGCTAGCGCTATTGGTTCTTTGATGTATATCATGCATTGCACTAGACATGATATTGCATTCTCTATGTGTAAACTTAGTATGTATACTAGTAATCTATATCCTAGTGTAGAACATCTTAAGGTCATTGGCAAGATCTTTGGTTATCTTAAAAAAAACTATAGATCTGGGTTGTTCTAGAATGATTATCCTACTGTATTAGAAGCTAAGGCAACACTGATGCGAGTTGGATTACAAATATTGGTGATAATAAGTCCATTTCTGGATGGCTCTTTACTCTTGGTGAAGGGGTTGTATTTTGGGTAAGCAAAAAACATACTTGTATTTCTCACTCAATAATGGAATATGAATTAATAGCCTTGGCAGCAATGGGAAAAAAAAAAGAATTAATATGTCATTTATTGTTGTATATAAATTTGTAGTCACATCATATGCAAATAATGGTAAGTAAAACAATTATTCTATTTATTGGGACAGTAAAACAAATTTGTCAAGAGCTTATAACAATACTTATAATGGTAAGTCCAAGTTATAGACATGAATATGTGAGATAGTTGATACAAGTTTGGAGGTAAATACTTCACACACATGGAAAACTTCCCAGAAGTCTGTTTCTTTAAGCTGATCTCAGTAGCACACCACTCAAACTTTGCTAGACTAACTGCCTTAGTCAAGAAATCTGTGTTGTTCACTGTTGTATCGACTTTCTCCAAGATTATCACATTTTTTCAATCTTTTCCCAGATAAAGTGATATTGGATATCAATGTGCTTCATCCATGAATGAAATGCAGGATACTTTACTAAGAAGATAGCACATTGATTATCACATTTCACCTTCACTGCTCTTTGTTTAAACCTAACCTTTGAAGTCAAACCGCTTCTTTTCCAGCATGAGTTATTATCATATACTCTGCTTCTGTGGATGAAAGAGCAACAACACTTTACCTCTTGCTCATCCAACTCACCGCCCCGCCAAACAGATTGAACACATATCCACTTGTAGACCTCCTGTTATCAATGTCTCCTCCCCAGTCAACATCAAAGATTCCTAAAATATCAAGATTCTTCTTACCTCATATAACTCCATAACACAATGCAAACTCTGACGTGCCACGAAGATATCTAAGAACTCTCTTGATTTCAGTCTAATGTTCTTTCCCAAGATTAGACATTTATCTTCTCAATACTTCCACTGCTTAGGCAATATCTGGTCTCGTACACACCATGGCATACATCAAGCTTCCAACCGCACTAGCATAAGGTACGTATGTCATCTCTTCAGCTTCTTCCTCTGTCTCCGGACATTGTTTCGTAGATAACTTGGTTCCCAAAGGCATGGGAGTCCCTACAGACTTGCTGTCAAACATGTTGAATTTATTTAAAACTTCTTCTGACTTAGCTACAGTTTTTCAATTTTCACGATCCCTATTTATCTGAATACCCAAGATAAAGTTTATTGGCCCTAGGTCTTTCATGTCAAACTGTCTTGCCAACGATGCCTTCACAGTGCTAATCATCTTCCTATTATTTCCAATCAACAGCATATCATCAACATACAAGGTTAAAATGAAAAAATCAACCCCTAACCTTTTCACATAGACGCAATGATTAACATAGCTGCGAGTGAACCCAAGTTGAATGGCATATATATCAAACTTCTCATATCACATCTGTGGTGACAGCTTTAGTCTGTACAAAGACTTCTTCAATTTGCATATCTGCTCTTCCTTGCCTTTGCTCACAAAGCCTTCAGGTTGTTGAATGTAAATTTCCTCCTCTAAGTCACCGTGAAGGAAAGTTGTCTTCATATCTAGTTGCTCAACCTCTAGATTATAAACAGCTACCATGGATAAGAGAATTCTTATAGCATTGGCATATAAGATTTCTAACTTCATCAAATGAATGTTAAAACTGATTTCTTAAATGGGGATTTAAATACGAAACAACCCGAAGGGTTTGTTCTTCCAAGAAATGAAAAGAAAGTATATATGTAAATTAGTTAATCACTGTATAGATTAAAACAAGCACTTAAGCAATGGCATGAAAAGTTTGATTCTATCATATTGTCAATTGGATTTGTTCACAATAGTGCATAAATGTATTTATTCTAATTTCATTGAAGAATATGGTGTATTAATTTGCTTATATATGTGTGTGTGTGTGTGTGTGTGTGTGTGTGTAGGGGGGTGGGGGTGGGGGTGGGGGTGGGGGTGGGGATGGGGATGGGGCGGGGGGATGACATGATAATTATTGGAACTAACATAATTGGTGTGAATGAAATTAAGATGTGTTTGTAATCTACTTTTAAAATGAAAGACTTTGGTGAAGTATATACTATATTAGGCATTAAGGTTAGAAAGCATAGTGGAGTTTTGTTTTGTGCCAATCTCATTATATTGAGAATGTTCTGAATAAATTTCAGCACCTTGATATTAAAGAATTCAATTCTCCTTTTAATATAAGTATTAAATTAGTGAGTAACTTTTGTAGAACTATAACACAACTTGAGTATACTAGCGCTATTGGTTCTTTGATGTATATCATGCATTGCACTAGATCTGATATTGCATTATCTATATGTAAACTTAGTAGGTATACTAGTAATCTATATCCTAGTGTAGAACATCTGAAGGTCATTGGCAAGATCTTTGGTCATCTTAAAACTATAGATTTTGGGTTATTCTAGAGTGATTATTCTATTGTATTAGAAGCTAAGGCAACACCAATGTGAATTGGATTACAAATATTGGTGATAATAAGTCCACTTTTGGATGGCTCTTTACCCTTGGTGGAGGGGCTGTTTTTTGGGCGAGCAAAAAACATACTTCTATTTTTCACTCAACAATAGAATATGAATTTATAGCATTGCCAATGACGGGAAAAAAGAAGAATTAATACGTAATTTATTATTGCATATAAATTTGTGGTCACATCATATGCCTCTTATTTTCATTAATTGAAATAGTGAAACAACTTTGTCAAGAGCTTATGTCAATACCTATAATTGTAAACTCAAGTTTGAGATAGTTGATACAAGATAGTATCATCATAATTGTTTCTGTGAAATCAAGTAAAAATTTGATTGATTATCTCACAATAATTAATTTCTTTTAATTATAATATTACTTTTTTAAAACTAAAGTTTCACGGAAGATTATAGATTTTTCTTCCACCATCAAAGACATGAATCCACTTCTTAAGGAAAAAAGCAGAGAAAATGGGGCAAATCTCTACTGGCAGAAAAATTCTATGAATTTCAATTAGATATATCATTTCATAGGCCAAACCTCCAATATTGAAAACAAAATATAAAAGATTGATAATTGTAAGACAAAGATCCTTTTGAACTTTCATATATAAAAGGAGATAACTCCTCTCTGTACATATCACTTTCATCTTATTATAAACAATATATATATATATATATAATATGAAAATATTAATTAGGTAGTGCAAAAATTAATCCATTTGGATAGGTAGGTTAGGTAGGAAAACAAGAAATTACAATGTTAATGCTCCCTTAAAGGACAAAAATTAAATTAATCATTCTTTGTTTCCTGATATCTCGGTGTTAGAACCGTTTATTTGCACCAGGTACGTTAGAATCGTCCATTATTTGAATTGGTTCATTTGAACGCTTGTGATGCACCCGGTAAAATGAACTCTGCTTACATAAAGTGTAGGCAAGTATTTCTATGTGATACTATTGCCTTGGAAAATCTGCAATTCACCGAACAATAAGAAAATAAGGAGTTGACCTATATCCAGAAACAAGAGTAGAAAGAGGGCAACATATAGTTCTGCGAAAATTGCGAGAGAAATTTTCCAGTGCCTTTTAAAAGCAAAATTTGCCAGAAAAACTACAGAAATTGTAGCATATCATGTTTCAGTTTAACCAAACTCCACTCTTCCAGTTGCATCTAAATCCCCTTAAGAGCCGGAACCCAGAGATACTGAAGGCAGAAGAGCAAAAGAGACGACTAGAAGCTGCCCGGCGGCATATTGTAGCAATGAAGGGTGCCCCGTGCACAGGAAAGACCACTGTAGCTCAGTTACTAGCAGACGAGCTTCGATTTTCTCTCATCAGCGTAGATGATGTTCGTGATTGCCTCCAGCAGTACTCAGTTCCTGCAGATCCAACTTCCAGACCCAAAGAAACACGTGATGAAATCATCGATGATTTATCTTACGAAACTGTTTGTCGAATTGCTTCAACAATGTTGGAATTGAAGATGAATGTTGTGATCGACTGCTCACTTTCTCGCAGATCCCATTTCGAAAAGTTGTTGCAACTTTCGTCTTCCACGGGGGCCAAGCTTGTCATTGTTGAGTGCAAACCTCTTCAAGTATATGAGTGGAAAAGGTGGGTAGAGCACCAAGCTGAAAGTTCTGGTGATAAGAATATGTTAAAGCCATCTACGTTGGAAGATTTTCCAAAAACACTATTGGAAAGGTATGATGAGTTTGAGCTTGAAGATATCTCTAAGCTTGTTCTCGATACCACATCGTACTACGACTATTTCAGTCTTTGTATAGTTTTGTTTAGCCTTTTTGAGAGCGAACGTGTTTATCAACTGGATTTCCATCAATGGAAATCTAAAGGTTCAAAACGACTTGTGGAACAGGAATCCCCTGAGAAATATAAGAAACCTGAAGAAGAAGAAGAAGAGATCAAAAGGATGAACAACAACGAAGAAAAGAACATGCACCATATAGGACATCATCATGAGTTCGCCCTTTTTGAAGGGCTAAAAGGACATGACTCCAATATTCAAGCAATGATGAAGATCAGTTGCAATGGTTGCTGCCTCCAAATAATATCTGGTACTCCAGCTTATAAATGCAAAGATTGTAAATTTTATCTTCACAAATCATGTGCCGAGTCACCAAATGATGTCAAGCGTCTGCTTCGTGATGATCTATCCTTTCTCAAGCCGGGGGCCAATCAGTATTCTTTTCCTAAGACACATAGCTGCAGTTCTAATAACAAATTCTCCTTCAGTTGTTGGTCATGTGTCTTCATGACCCATCTTAGATGTGATCTCCTGCCTTCAGTGCTTCAACATGGTTGCCATAATCACTTGTTGCTCTTTCAAATCAATCCCTTCTTTTACAATTATGATTATATATGCAATGCCTGTGGTGAAACAGGAAACCATGTCAGTTATCAATGCCGCGAATGTAATTTTCATATACATGTCAATTGTGCCTTTCTACCACACATCGCCAGCAAGCGCAAATATCACATTCATGATCTTAGTCTCACATACTCTTTGCCTGACGAAGATTCCGATGATGAGCTCTACTGTGATATTTGTGAGACTAGAAGAAATCCAAACAACTGGTTGTATTACTGTCAAGAATGTGATGTTACCTCTCACTTAGAATGTGCCACTTCTACGTTCTGAAATTTTGTTCCAATCCTTCAGCTCCCTTTCTTTTCTTTTATTTGCCCTTTTTTTTCTCTTTTGTGTGTGTGGTTAGGAGTATAATTTATTTGTAACTCTTTCTTTAACTTTTTATTTAATGGGTTTGGAATAAATCTACCATATGTCTGAATAAGTATTTCAAATTTGTTATAGCGGATAGTAAAGAAAATATACTGTTGACTCATTATTTTTGTGTTTGTACTAAAAATGAATTTCAACAATAATCTATTAGATAAGTTTAAATTAATATAAAAAAAACAAACAAGTAAACAAAATACATCGATTTGATGATTTAAAGAGAAGTAAAAATGTTAGAAGAAACTAATTTTGACGTCATATATATATATATATATATATATATATATATATATATATATAAAACCTCTTTCTTCCCTCATAAGAATGGAGAAAATCAAAAAATATTTTTCTCGATATGCTAATTGACAGAAAAACCAAAAAAGTGAATGATAAAGAGGAAGCCATAGATACATGAGACATGTGACTAGGTGCTTCCATGAAAGTCATCTAGGATGACAAATGCACCTTTTCAAATAATGCATTAATTAAATATTGTAATGGCCTCAAAGATGATAAATAAATGAGTAGGTTATAAGAATTTGAATTCAAAGTCAAATTTGATAAAGTTAAAACAAAAAGGTGAATGAAAATAAATAAATTCAAATTCCCAAGTATTTTAATCACATATAGCAAGAAAACAAGCTACTCAATTGTTGTCTTTATTTTGTTTTCACCGATAGCACATGCTAAACTTTTAGTCAAACTTTTCCACCTACCATAAATTATTCACATGCACAAGTGGTAGCATACTATAAATTTTTGAATTAATTTATTCAAATATTTTTTAATTATATGAAATGCTTATTTAGGGTGCTAAAAGATATTTTATCATATTTGTTGAGGATTCCAGTAGATTTATGTGTATTTGCTGAAGAATTTAATATGTTTAAGAAATATAATGTTGAAGTTAAAAATCAATTAGATAAGAAAATTATGGTTCTTTGATCGAACAGAGATGGAGAACATTTTATGTTTGAATTTTGTGAAGAATGTGGTATCATTCACCGAATTACATCTTATACACCACAACAACACAGGTTAGCTAAAAGAAAAAATATATCTTTGATAGAAATGACTAATTACATGATTTTTAATGTTAACTTGCCTGTTAATTTGTGGGATAAATTATTACTAATTGTTTGTTATAATCATAATAAAGTGTCATGTAAGGTGAAGATGCACTTCACTGATTTACTGTCAAGTTTGTTCCTCTTTTCTTTTGGCACATGCATATAAGCATTACACTCAAACACCCTAACATGAGCCAAACTCAGCTTCTTCCCGAATAATGCCTCAAACGGTGTCTGATCTTGTAAAGCTGATGTAGGTGACTTGTTCTTCGGATAACATGCCGTAGCTACAACCTCTACCCAGATCTCCAGTTCCAAGCCTGCATAACTCAACATACTCCTCGATTTCTCCATGAGTGATCGATTGAGTCTCTCAGCCACCCCATTCTATTGAGGTGTATATGGAGTTGTTTTCTGTCTTGTAATGTTGTTTGCCACACAGAATTGCTCAAATTTGTCTGAACAAAATTCCCCTCCATTATCTGTTCTCAATACCTTTTATCTTTCTTTCCATCTGATTTTCTACCAATGCTTTAAACTCACATAACTTATCAAATGCTTCAGCTTTACTCTTAATGAAATAAATCCATGCATACCTTGAAAAATCATCAATGAAAAATACATAATACTTTTATTTTCCAAGAGATTGGACCAGAACTTGCCCAAACACATCACTATGTATTAAATCCAGAATATCCTTTGCCCTCGTGCCAGCAGACTTAAAACTCACACGGTTCTGCTTGCGATATAGACAATACTCACAGATCCGAATCCCATGGAGCAATATGGGACTCCCTTCACCATATGCTTTGACGATAAATTAGATAATCCATTTTCACCGATATGCCCAAGTCTCTGATGCCACAACATAGAGGACGTCACCTCATCATCAGTCGCCTTCTTAGAGATAAAACCTCCACCGCACTGACTTGGTATTATATTTCCCAGTAGCTTGTACAACGTACCATACCGAACACCTTGCGCAATTACTAACGATCCATGAGTACATCTAACACGAATTTTTGTCACAGCTGAAATTCACTCCACCATCTGCCATCTTGCTGACTGATATTAGATTCCTGCTGAAACTGTAATATGCATCACGCTTGGAAGTGTTCTGACTGTCCCATCATTCATCCTCAACTTTACCTTCCCATGACCAATAATTTTCACCAGAAAATTATCTCCCAATAAAACATTTCCCCCATCAAAGGTTTCATACTTACAAAACCAGTCCCCGTGAGGAGTCATGTGAAAGGATGCTTCTGTGTCAATTATCTAAACACTCTGATCTGATTGAGCCAAGCAAGATGTCATATTTAAGTCACCAGCATCATCATTATACTGGTTCCTGTTACCTGAAGCTGATATCTCACAATTTGCTTTTCAAGGTTCATACTCTTACTTCTGCACTCCTTCTTTAGATGGCTTCCTACATTTCCAACACTTCAACCCAGATTTATCCCTATTTTTCGATCTTCCCCTAAACTTGGGTTTATCAACAAACCACTTGTAGTCTTTATCATGGGTTCACCCTCTCACAGATAAGGCCTCCTTTGACGAGTTTTCTGTACCCTGCCGCCTCATCTCCCGAGACAATAAGATTGCCACGACATTCTCAAAAGACAGATCAGTCATACCACTATCAATCGCAACCATCAAGTTATCCTACGAATCAGGCAGTGAACAGAGCAGCTTAATAGCCTTATCGTCATCCGTCACATCAATACTAATAGATAATAACTGACCTATCAAAGTGTTGAACTCATGTAGATAAATAGAGAAAGAATCGTCCTCAACCATTCGAAATTTGTACAACTTCTTCGGCAGAAACAGCTTGTTTACCAGAGATTTACTCTAATAAAAGCTTTCCAGCTTCTTCAAGAGATCTTTCGCAATCTTTTCTCCATAAACATTTATCATGACAGAATCGACCAGGCACAGCCGAATCAGACTTCGTGCCTTCTGATCGAGTTTCTCCCACTCCGTGATGGTCACGGAAGATGATGTCGAAACCACCGCCGATGACGCTTCTACCATGGATGTCGTACTATTTGGTATCTCATCGACTATCACCGTCCACAGATCCCTATCTACAAGTAGATCGTCTATCTTTAGTTTCCATAACTCGAAGCTCTTCCCTCCGAACTTCTCGATTTCAATCCATGATCCAACCGATATCTCTGATCGTTAATCCTCGAATCTGGCTCTGATAAAAATTGAACGATTCGAGACCTGTCATTCATACGAATTATAAACATAAAGAAAAAAAGATAATATTTACCTAGGTTCAGCCCAAAATAAGGCGCCAGAAGTTTCTTATTATCAACCTCACAAATCTCTCTATTACAATGTATGCTCAGTACATAAAGAGTATTTATATGAAACATAAGACGTCCTAATTAGGGTCTAATTAGGATTTCCGTTCTCCTGCAGAACTACAGCTCTTCATGGGTCCAAGCCCAAACCATCAAGTAAAAAACCAAGCCCAATTCATGTACATGGCCTGAAAGTTTCGAGGGCGCTACCCCCTAACCCCTGCCCCTCTCCAGGGAACGGGACCCCTTGTTTGTCTGGGGTTCTACAAATCTGATCCTGTGAAGTATGCCCCAACTCTAATAAAATAGTGAACTTCTATTCACGATCTGTTTTAGCTGTGGAAGATTAAAAACTATTTCACTTGACAACAGAAATCAGTCGACTTTCCTAGTTTATTTTGATTCTTATAATATCCAAGTTTGTTCTAATTTACATTTGCTATTCACATTGAAGTCTCCCAGGAAGTTAAGCTTTACAAGATATGCATATTTGCTTTGGCCAATAGACACCTTGATTATTACGAAACACTAGAGAAGTAAAGATTCCATTCATTAATCAACCATAAAATCATATCTATAATCATTGAAAGTTTGATCAAATACCTTAGTTTACCTCAGAGTTTTTGCCATTCTATCTGCAAGTATGCATCAAGTGTACCATAAAAATCTCCCAATATGATTATTCAGTATGCCATATTCTTTCCATTCCTTAAATATCAACTCGACACCAGTATACTGATTCAGTTTAAGCATTGCTCTTAGGAACCTGTCTATTGTAGATCATTGCTATATTTCTCTCCCTTCTACCAATGTATATTTATTTGCCTCTACCATCAAATTAAAGTCTCCCACCAAATTATATAAGGATCATAAACATTAGCAACTCAAAATATTTGAGACTAAATTATATCAACCGATGAATGATCTGGAAATATTTTTACATCTTCAAGTTCACATTAGTATCTCGTCATATAACTAATTACAACAGTCTCCCTGGTATGTAAAACTCTTATTTTCATTATAAGATCGAAACTCTCAATAATTATTTGAATACTATGCTTTTAATATCACCAATTCATCAAACATCACCTCTAAAGATATCCTGAAAACTAATAGTCCACATAATTTACTTCAGATTTTAGGAACCTATGACCCAATATTTGGTAGGCTAATTCTCACCAGACTTTCAGAACATGGATTTAAGATCCTATTTGCACTCATCCACAAGCTAAGATCTGCACCTCAAAATAATTTAACATCGGTGCATGCCAACAAAAATTCTTATGTTGCAATTATCAATGGTATATGGCTAATTCTCACCGAAGTTTCGAAACATGGATCTAAGATCCACTTTGCATTCATATACAGGATCTGTACCTCAAAATAATTTAAGATCTGTGCATGCCAATAAAAGTTCTTGTGTTGCAATTACCAGTGGTTCATTCCCTAGTGTCTATTTTTGAGAGAACAAATTCACTTTTCACTTAAACTTAGTGCGGAAGAAAATGAACACAAAAAAAACTCACAGTAAGATAGTAAAACGGAAAAAATAAAACTGAAACATTGTTAGCCAATAATGTTTGTTCTAATCATACCTGCAACTTTTCTTTACTTTAATTTAAAGAAAACTTCTGTCATGTAAACCATCCTTGTCCCTTGACTTGATCCATGCTTCCCAAAGGTTAGGTAAAAAACAAGTGCACATGCATGCATTTAAGTGTTAGCTAGTCCTCTGCTTGGCATTTGTTTGAGGTTTTAGTTCATTAAGTCCCAACAAAAATGTGTTTGATTGCAGTTCTCACTCATGACACAAATTCAAGTAATGACACTTCTGCTATCCAGAATGAAAAATGATTAAGACCTTTGGCCTTCAAGTATTTAACTTAAGCTTTCAATCTAATAACCAAGTAACTGATGCATATTATTAATGTTTTTGGTTGAAGTGAGAATCCAAGAGGCTCACTCAAGCAGAAACCAGGGCCTTGCAACATTAAGGACATGGATGACTGATAACGAATGGTAAACATTAAGTACATGGATGGTCTGCTCCTTATTTTATTTTTATTCTGGTATAATAGATTTGTTATTTGCACGCGGTAAGGAAAAGATCCTGCCCTGTATCGCGTTCTGCCAGAGTTTTTTTTGTTCACAACTATATGTAAACAGTTCAAAAGAAATTGAATTGAAAGCTTAAAACTGAATAAATGTTGGGAAGAGAAGCAATTACCTTCAGTCATGTCACTCGCTCCAATTACACAAGCAATGAAACAGAAATACTGGACTGTCTGTGTGCAAGTGTTAGTCTTTTTTTCCAAGCTCTCATTGCATCTAAAATCAGGCTCTCACTTTCTTCAAGCCACAGATTTCTCACCATTCAACCCTTTAGATAGCTACACTCTAGAACATCACAGCTGTTCTTATCATCAGATTTAAGTTTACATCATCTGGAACTACAATAAAAAAAATTCGGCTTGCATTTTCTTTAGGTTTTATTTCACCAAACTAATAAAAAAAATAAGTAGAAACTAAACCATTTTTGAAATGCAGCAGCAAATTAAAGCAAAAAAATATTTTTTTTTCTTTTATTTTATCAACCCAAAGATCTGTAAACCAAATTTGACCCTAAAATTAAACAGAAAAAACAAAGATTTTGGTATTGTTTTTTCCTTCTTTATTTTTATTTTATTTACAAATAGAAACTAAAGCAAAGCAGCTGGATTTATAATAAAACAAAAAAAAGGATCTTTTCATTTTCTTTTTTACTTTTTTCCGTTTTTATTTTATCAACCTTATATTCCTAAAGCATATAGTTCTATGAAATGATACCCAGATCAATATCTTTACGGATTAAAATCATAAGAGTGAAGATCTTTTACCTTTATTTTTCCTAAGGCATGGAATACCGGCACAAAGGACAGACGTGACTCCTCTCCGGCTACCTCACAACGCAATCAACGTGAAAGAGATGTCCACTCTCCGAATCAGCCACAAGCTCCTCTAGGCAGAACATACACTGCTCCTGCGCTAATTTCCTTTCCCCGTCAAATTTGATTTTCTTCAATCCTTCAATCGAGGTTTTACTGGCGGGTAAACTGTGGCGCACAAGGTAGCTTCCGTTGACTCCCTGATACCATGATTGATTGCCTCGTGATCATCATCCTCGAAAATCGTCGATTCGTTGATGTTCAGAAACATAGTTAATCTTTCAAGTCCAGCATTCAGGGGATCTTCACTCATCCTTCGCGCATGCAATAATACTGTGGATACGACAGCCTCAATTGCAGGTTCTTCCTCCAGTACTCCAGCCTCAATCAATATAGGGCGCAAAAATTAGCACCAAAATCATCAGAAAGGATTACTTCTTGACGGATTAAAAAGTGTCTATAAGAGTTTGGTTTAGGGAAAGAATGTGATTAACACTAAGGATGAAGTTAAAGGAATGTTGAGAGTTAGGGTTGGTTGTGGGGTTGAGGTGTTCTGGTCGATCTTGCCAAAGGGGGAAGTCGAATATTGGGAAGGAGGGAAAATTTGAGATGGATGACATTGGAAATTTGAGAACGAGGATATTGGAAAATTGGGAAGAGGAAGAATTTGGTGTTTTTAGTATCGAACCCTTGAAATTTGGGTATATATATATATATGTAACCCTCCAAATTGTCTCATTTTCTCTCATGTTCCTTAAAACTACCAAACAAGGAGGAATCAATAAATTTGTTCTTTCGTGTTATGTCAAGAGTTGAGGGATGCTCTATTTAAAAATAATGAATTTCTTCTTTAGTATTGATATGCCCAAAAAAAATCTACATTTTTCATCTCATAATGTACAAGATGAATAAACAAAAAAATGTATACATGAGAAAAAGAATGAAAAAGAATTCCTACATCAACTTTTCTATTCTATTCACACGAAAGAATAGATTAGTAAGGAAGTGTGTTCTGACTTCTCACATTCACAACACATTAGTGTCTGTGGGTAGTGATGTTCCTCTCCATAGTGGGGAGGACTGCATTCTAGAATGGTGAACGCTTCTCTTCAACGAATTCGCTTTCTCGAGCACAGGAAAGCTTATTGTTCTTTTCGTTTCTTCTCCAGAGCATGTTGGCGTGGACAATACCCTTGGGGTCAGCCCACTGGTGCTTCGAGGAGAGAAATATGATCTTGAATGACAAGCACTTCTTGGAGACAAGCTCACTTGTTCCAGTGCCCGGAATTGTAGTTCTGGAGGGTAGTCCCTCACACAGCCAATTCGGGGTCCTGCTCCTGTTGTCCATTTGCAAGACAATTGCTTCCCCAGTTGATATGACTTCATTCCTTTCTTAGAATTAATTCTCTGGAGAATTGATTCTTGAGGAATGTTTTCTACTTCATTCTCCTCATGTTCTTCATCAAACAAGTTATGCTTTGGAACCTCATACTCCTGTTCTGAAGCGAATGTTTCTTTTTCTGCTGATTCATAACCATCCTCCATTTGAGAATCCAATGAGACGGTGTTGCAACTTGGTCCTATAGCTGGATCTTCACTCTCTAATCTCTCAAATGATTCTACTCTTTTTGGTATTTCAAGATTAGTCAACTTTCTACTTAGGCTGCGGAACCTCATTGACTTGGGTCGTTCTAGTGATGCAGTAGTTTCTTGATCCTTTGATTCTGTTTTCTCTTGAGCCAACTCTTTGGTATTGATCTCTTCAGTTTCTACAACATTCAATGTCTCACTCAAATCATCTTCAGATGAGTTGCTCCTAATATGATTACTGCTTCTTTGTTTGCTGACCGAGTTTTCTTCCTCATCCACTGGACTCATCTGCATAAGACAAAAATAGAATATTCAGCATACACTACTATACTGTTCTCTAACAATGAGAATTTAAGGCAAAGGAAAAGAAACAAAAATTCTTTTTCTATTTCTTACCTTGACATCTATGAGATCCACATTGTTTTCTCCTAGGAAGGAAATGAAGTCCTTAAAATTTTCTTCTGTAGGGCGATAATGACCACTGTGAGGCCAAACTACCTGTTGAAAAGTAAGATACACTTGTTAAGAGCCTCTTTCAACACATAAAGAGCACCAAAACAATAAAAATCACACAAACAATAATATATTGCATGACCTATTAGGTTAGATCTATTACCTTAAGGATGCCACTTTCAACAACTAATCTCCCAGCAGCAATTGTGGCTCCTCCAGCTAAGAAGCTAGAATGCTGAAACGTACCTTTCTTCTTCTTGCCAACATACAAGGTCTTGGATGTACTAAGGACGAAAATCCACTTAGCATCACTATTTTCTCCAGTGGTGTGAAGGAGCTCCCCGTTTTGCTTGTAGAGAAACTTCCCATCTTCCACAACTACCTCATAGGCCTTCCTTTCCATCTAATATTGAAAGAAAAAAAAAGAAAATCAGGAAAGTTCAAAGGCAACTTGGAATAAAGGATGATCAAGAAAGAGAATAGATTACTCACGGGACCAAGATACTTGATGCACTGTTGCTGAAGTTTTGATCGAGGGCATTTTTCAACAATATTTACTTCCTTCCCTTCTCCAATATCCAGCCTGCATTTTCGAAGCAAGAATTTTCATTTTCAAATTTAGTTTCTAGAATCTATATCAAATTCGAATTAGAGAAGCATTTGGTTAGAAATAATTACCAGTAGAAGAAGGGTTCTCTACTTTGACAGTGGAGCCATTTAACAAAATAAAAGTGTAGATTATGTCCATATCGATGTCGTGGATCAATCTGTTTGCATGTTTAAAACAGAATCAGAATTGAATGGAGCAATGAAGAAGAACAAAATAATGAATTTATTCTAATGCATTTCACTTACCGCCTCAAGCCAGTGTTGTAAAGCAAGCTTTTGGGCTTTGTCATTCTTGGACAAACCTTTTCCAACCTGCAGAATCACAGAAAGAAAACAATTAGATTAGAAACAAATTATGAAAATAATTAAAGGACCAAATATCAATGCTTTCTTTTCTTTGAAATTTACCTTAGCCGCTCTGGTTCTTGCTCTTGACCAACGTGAAATGGCAGTTTCGTGTTTCTCAATGTCAAAGAATGATATGGAACTCCGCTTTAGTTCAGCAAAATCTAAGAGCTTCCACCTATTTTTATAACAAAACAATTGCATTAGAGAATTATTTAACGCATTAAGATATCAAACGAAAGATCAGGATCAGCACGTATGAGTTAAATACTCACCAGCTTTGCTCTATTAGTACAGCACAATCTGCCAGCTTTCTTCGGGTTCGGAAGCTTTTGTACACTTTCTGCAATTTTATCGCAGCCTCGTGTTTTGGACTGCTGGGATCCAAAACTGGCAATTGCTGGATCATCTCCGCTGAACAATCTGATCTTGGGGTTTGATTATCAATGTCATTGGTTTTTGAATCTATTGACGTCACAGAGATACTATCTTCATTATCCGCCTTAGGAGACTTAAATGAGATTGTTGTCTCCAATTGTCTCCCATTAAAGCTAACAGATCCTTCTATTACCATCTTTCCAGATCCTAAAGATTTCAATATTTTTGGCTCCAAATTTCTACTGTTAAAGCTGACAGATTGAACAGGTGTTTTCACATCATCAACTCCAAAACTGATGGATTTCACTATAACAGATTCTAAACCATTTTCCACATCACTATATTGAGCAAATGGACAGGAAAAAGAAATCCCCATTTGACAGCAATAGGGATATTTACCAGCTGGATTCCTGTTAAAGAAAACCAAATACATAGAAGTGAATATCATGGATCTGATAATATGTATTAAATGGAAAATGCATCAATGGAACTACTGAACCTAGATGTTTTCAATAAAACCTTTTTTCACCTATAAAAATTAGATCAAATTCTAAGGAATGAAATCATCCAGAAACTAACACAAATTTTGAAGAGAAAAAAAAAAACATAAAAATGACTTCTCTTCAACTAGAATCAGTTATAAAGATTATCAAAGCATCCATTTCTCATGGTACCATTGTCTATGTGCTACTGGGATAATGTGAGAAGTAAAGCAAGCTAATTAATCCCTTTACTAACAGTAAAATGTTTTAAACCAGGAGAGGTTAATTTTAATATTACAGGCAAACCCATGACAAAACCAAGGATCTGCAGAACCCATTAGCAAAGAATAACAATTTTTAAACGAATCAAATCCAGAATCTGAACAAATGATGAAAAAAATTTCTATCTGACCAGAACCCAAAACATTCATTTCAATCAAATTGCAGTTTCTAAAATGAACTATACATATCATATATGTAATTATGTACAGGTAAATCAAATGTTGGAGACAAACCCACCAAGAAAAGAGCATGGATCTAGGAAACCAATCATCAAACAAAAAAAATCATATATACTTAAAGGTAAAATCCAACAAAAACAGAAAACAAAACCCAACATAAAAAAACAACTATCAAACAAAAAACACTGGCAACCAAGCACATTGCTATACAACCAAGATAAAAAACCAACAACTCATTAACACCCATTTCATCAAAATAGCATACAAACCACAATATTATTGCAAAAGCAACAAGCCATTAATGCAAGAGGACAGGGAAGGCATTACCTTGAATATTGGATTTTTCGGACTAGCAAACGTAATCGGTGGGTATTACTGGTGAGAAGAAGAAATGAATTCCGGGATTAATGTGTATCAAAGGATTTTGATTTTTCCTTTCTTTTCTCTTTTGTTTATGTAGGATTTTCACTTTGTATTTTCCCTCTAAAAAAGAGAGACCTTGAAGAAGCTTATTCAAAGCTAAAACAAAAAACTACCGTTTGCTAACCTCGTCCTCTGATTGAATTATATAGGGGGACACAAAATGAGAATTTTTAGAGAGAGAGAGAAAGAGAGTGCTCTTTAGAGAGAGAGGAGTCATTTTTTCCAACCACGTGTAGCAGACTAGGAGGTTTCGTTTCCTGCAATCCGTAAAATATGAAATCCGTTGATCAAAAAGAAAAAGAAAAAAAAAAGGAAAACCGGTTAGAATGAGGACCAATGTTTTAATCCATGCGCGAAGCTCTATTAATAATTATAAAAAAAATTATTGATAATATTATTTTTTGAATTTTATATTTATATTTATATTATTAATAAAGTTATTTAATATGAATCTAAAAACATTAATTTTTTACTCAGTGTAATCAAATATTTTCGAAGTTAAAAGAATGACAATTCTAATGATTTCAATTAACATTCTTAAAAAATGAGAATGTGAGATTTCATTGTCGGTTTTTGAAAATTTAAAATATATATTTATGACTAAATCAGAGAGATTTAGTTATAATTTTTATTTTTTAATCTTATGTAACACTTCATATGTAAATTAATTATTTGTTACTACTAGGAGATGATCCAAAATGGATAACTGAAATCAAAAGTATTGTTATATTTTTTAATAGTGTTTTTTATTTTCTTTTTTAAAAGTAAATTTCAAGGAAAATCTGAAATATTTTCTAGGAAATTATGTAGATATATCTTACTCTTTCTTAATACTAGTAATTTTCAATCAAAAGTCATTGTCCAGTAGTTCAAAACAAAGTGAGATTAATGACTTGTTCAAAGGTAATCGCAAGTGCTTATGTCATTTGAAAATTCTCCCAACTCCCCCAAGTAATTGATAACTTGGCTTCATTAGCAAGTTTCTAATTTTAGTCTAGAATTAATTATTTCAAAATATATAGAATTTATCCAACAAAATAGAACGTATAAAAAGCCTTACTCCATGACGATGTAATCGCATATGGGCATTCTTTGGATTTATACGATTGATGATGATATTATAGATCCGGTTTTATAAAAATTATCATAAAATCGAAAAAATTTATTAGTAATTATAAAAAAATTTAATAATAATTTTAATATTTAATTTTTTTAAAAGTTTTTAAAATAATAATTATTAATAATTTTTTTAATTTTATAATAACTCTGACGATAATGCTTCTTCTCTAGTTGTGTTTTTTTTTTTCAAATAACAAGAAAAAGGTTTTTGAGATTGAAAGCTCAAGGGTGAATGAAACTTCCATGTATTCTTCGGGAATGGCCCACTAGTTGACTTGAAAATCCCACCAAAAGGGGTTTTATGGGTTAATTAATAACAACAAAATGTCCTTAAAAAGTCTATAGTTTAATATTTAATATATATATATATATATATAAAATAATCATTTAAAAGCGATAATTTTATATAATCGAATTTCATGTAAGTTATCACGGGATCAAAAAAATTCATTAATAATGTTAAGAAAACTGAATAATAATGTTGATATTTAAATTTTTTTAAAACAATTATTGTTTAATTTTTTTATGATTACTAATAAATTTTTTTCGATTCTATCTCAGATAACTGGATTTAATACATAAGTATTATCTATCTAAAGAAATATTATTTTTCGAAAAACGGTGTGACCAAAATATACGAAGAATTGTGGATGTATTTTGGTGTGAGACAATTTATGCTGCACTGCCTTGTACCCCACTGAAATACTATCAAATTAATATATAATATGGTTTTATCTTTATTAAGTTTGTCTTTGAAAATAAATGACCCACTTCACAGCCCATCATCTGTTCATGTATTTATTGAACTATCCCATCATATGAATTGATTATAAATTTTGTACCAAACTACTAGTGTCACATGTGTGCAATCACTAAAAGTTTCTATGAAAAAAATTACAACTTTCAAGCTAAAAATTAAAACTTCTAAACCTATATTTGTAATTGTAGGGGTATCGATTTAAGAAGCCCGAATACACTTAAGCTTTTAACCGCTAAATTAGTATTCAATAATTGGAAGCTCGAAATCACCTTATGTTAAAGTTTATTGAAAAATTATGTTATTATGTACATTAATCAAATAGTTATTATTAAGTTTAAGCTTTTAATTCAAGGTCATGCAAAATTCAGTTTGAACCGAATCAATTTAATAGATTTTTTTCAATGAAATTTTGTTTAATCGATTTTCCTTCGATTGGATAATTTAATTTGCTGAATCAATCAATTTTATCAGTTACAACTAATAGTTATATTAACCATTTAGCATTTTTAATCGTTTTAAGGAAATTAACCAAACTAGTTGTAAACCCGTACAAATGCATAGGAATATTTTATTCATAAAAACAAAATGTGATAAAAATAGTAATTAAAAAATAATTTATTTTATCATAATAAACGTTTGAATTAAATTAAAAATATATTTTTAAAAGAGAAAGAGAGATATTTATACATTTTTAATTTAAAACCTTATTTTTGTTGTCTAAATATTCATGCAATTGTGCTTGCTGCAAAAATAATACATGTTTCCTTTCCTTATGTGACATTATATTGATCGTAACAGAATTAATAAAAAAAAATATTTCTGATAAAATTTATTTGACAGTTAACACTTCAATTTCTATAAGAAAAAAACCTAAGGTGTTCATATTAGTAAAATTAAAAAAAAAATGATTATGTATACATTTACATCATTGTATGCTATGTGAGTATTGTCATGTTTACATATATCTTTTACCTAAACTACTACAAAATTATTGCTACTTAAACTATTGTTAAATTTAATGCTTCTATGTTAAGATGTGTGCGTATATAATTTGTTTTATGGAAAATCTCAACATTATCCAACAAAATAAGAGTACACAATATTCTTTACAAACCAAAAGCATAATACACTACAGAACATCCTCATGAAAACTTGCATTTTTTTCATTTAAAGTCGCTAGCTTGATCAGCCCATCAACCACAATATCGATCGTTCTACGAATATGAATGCAACAAATAGAAAATGTTTTTCATGATACCACTAACCTCATCAATGATGTTGAATCAGACTCCTGCATCATAATGTGAATCAAATTTAGCTTGTTCATTCATAATCTCATTAAATAATAGTAAGAACATGACAACTTATTATTTATCTAAATATCCAATCAAAAAATATTTATTAAATCAATTTTAAAATTTTATTGATAAGTATAATATTTAATTTATTTTTTGCTTAAACACATGAAAATTTCATTAACAAAGTACTTAACATATCAAAGCTCCTATAAATGGCAAATTAAAATATAAGAAAAAAAACCCGAAACTACCGTTGAAGTAGCAAACCCAATCGAGCATTTTTATTTATAGATTCACTTAAAGAATGGTAGAAATATTTACAGTTGAGATAATGTGTTTTTATTTAGAATTAAGAATAAGAGTTTTGAATGTATAACTATTTTTGTAGACAATGATTAATTAATTTAGATATAGTTTTTGAGTAAGATAAACTATATTATTTGAATTTGAAATTAAGTAAAAAAAATTAAGTGTTTTAAAAAGTTTTTGCACATTAAAGTTAAATTGGATAAGATAATGTGATGTGTATATTAATTTAAATATATTAATTTCGTATTTTTATTTAGAATTAAGATGAGTCATAGTTTTGAATGTATTCATAGATAATGATTAATTAGTTTACATATGATTTTCGGATACAATATTTGAATTTGAAATTAAGTAAATTTTTATTTTTAAAGTTTTTTTAAAAAGGTTTTTGCAAATTAAAGTTAATTCGAAGAAGATAATGTGATGTGTATTTTAATTTAAATATATTAATTTCATATAAGATAATGTGCTTTTTTATTATTTAGAATTATGATGAATTAAAGTTTTGAATGTATAACTTTTTTGTAGATAATGATTGATTAATTAATTTAGATATGATTTTTAGGTAAGCTAAACTATATTATTTGAATTTGAAATTAAGTAAATTTCTCTTTTTATATAAAATAGTGTTAATATCAACGTCCACATCATTGCTTATGTGACGCGTTGAAACTGTTATATATATACACACACGCGCGTGTATAACTCTACTTATTCCCATAGTACTATTATCAATCCAATTAATAAAATATTTAAATATATATTTTAAATTAGAGTGATAATATCATGGAACCGAAAAAATTTATTAATAATCACTAAGAAATTGAGTAATAATTTTAATATTTAAATTTTCTTTTTAAAATTTTTAAAATAATTATTATTTAATTATATTATGATTATTAATAAATTTTATTGATTTCGTTGTAATTTTCACGAAATCCAGTCGGTAAGATTTATTTTTTTCTGTCATGTACTCGTAGTTTTATTTTAAAACAATTCTGACAAATTAAAGTAAATTTTTTGCCATTTTGTCTCGGCCTAACAGAACATAAACTGACTACTTCAGAGAAAAATATTCAATCAATCATCCCAATATTTACACATTTTCTTTATTTCGAAAAGGCATATATGCAATACATATAATTGTCACCGGCATTGTGTTTCGATTTTTATTCCACAGATCAAGTTTTGGATTATCATGAAATCGAAAAAATTTATTAATAATTATAAAAAAATTAAATAATAATTATTTTAAAATTTTAAATATTAAAATTATTATTTAATTTTTTCATAATTATTAATGAATTTTTTTGATTCTGTAATAACTTTTACAAAACTGAGTCTTTTATATCACAACTTTTGTGTTTTACATTAATCTAACCTTCTCGCTAAGATCAAACTATGTGTGAACAATTAATGTGTTATGTACATATACTCTTTACACATTTTATATGACCGATTTTTTATTAGATCGAGTTTAATATTAATTTTTTAAATTTGTTTCAAATTTTATTGATAGTTTTGAAAAATTTCACTAATAACATTATTTTTTTATCGCACACATGTATCGATATTATTAATAAAATTCTTTAAAATTATTAATAAAATTTTAAACAAACCTAATATTCATTGACTTTATATTCAATCTAACAAATTTTTTTTATATACAAATTATCGATTAATTATGTAAAGCATACGCGTATCCATAAGGTACCAACCAATTGAAAATAAAAAGTGGAGTATATAAAATCATGCATTTGTCAGAAAGTAAAAAGGATACATTAATAAATTAATTAAAGATGTCATAAATAATAAGAGTAGAATTAATAAAATAAAAATATATCTTGGTTTTAGCAATTGACAGCAGTGATGACATAAAATTGTTGTCTTTTCAGAAGAACTTTTGACCGTCGATCTAAAAGTGTCACGTTGACTATTTTCAAATTGCAAGATCTGGAGTCGAAGCTACGACCTGTAAAATAAAACCTCGTCCCTAGATGCAGCTGTTTTGCTTTATTAATTAAAAATTAAAACCTACACATTTAAAAAGTCAAACCCTAAAAACACTTGTTTACTCGAAAACTTTATCGGTTATTCTAAAAATATTTATTAATAATATTATTATTTTTTTAAAATTTTACATTTATATTGATATTATTAATAAATTTTTTTATATTATCAATAGAGTTTTAAACAGATTGTTTTAGATCCGAACTAATTAATTTTTTTTTCCATCACTCATCAATAAAAGACTAATTATAATGTTCTTAAGTTATATAATCTCATATTCGATTTTTACTAATATGAGTTATTTATTGCTTATTTTTTATTTTAATTAAATTAGTAACACGAGAGAATTGTGGGTTTATAGATAATCTGTATGATTGTATTTTGAGTTGTATTTATAAACACCACTCATTTAAAAAACCGAAAACTTTTTTTTAAACTTATATTACAATCAAATTATTTTATCGATATACTTATAAACCATGTATGCACATAACCGAAAGAGCTTGTTATCAATTACATTAATCAATTAAATCGATATATAAACTCGCATATGCACTATGCGAGAAAATATTAATGTGACGGTAGTATTTCTCTTCAAAATATTATTTACTACCGCCATGGTTACAAATTTGTTTATTGCTTATGGAGTATAGTCATGTTAAGCAAAGTATTATCGTTTGTACGCGATAATATATGCTGACTGGAAGAGTACTAAATAAAAATGAAATCAGACAAAGCATCGTCACTTACAACTGTCATTTCAGATCTCCATGCAATGTTTAGAGAAGGGTAGGTACTTCGCACCGTACGAGCTAATTATTGTATTGCTAATACCCACGTGTCAACTGTCAAATCAACCACGTGATGCTGCCTGGTATAAGTGGTACAAACACACCAAACACTTGCACACCCATATGCCCATATCCCTTGACGGCAGCCGGTTGCGTAAATATTTTTAGGGATTCTTTTGGATATGCAAATTTAACAAAAATCAATTTCAATAAAAATAGGAATGCAAATTTAAACTATGCTTTCATTTTGAAAATGAGTCATTTGTTGAAGCGAGAAGAGATGATTATTGCATGGATTCGATTTTGTGAGAGTTATTATGAAATTAAAATAATTTATTAATAATTATAAAAAAATAATTAATAATTATTTTTAAAAAAATTAAATATCAAAGTTGCTATTTAATTTTTTGTGATTATGAGTAAATTTTTTTAATTCTTTGGAATCATCACTCAAAATTAAATAATTAAAATTTAACTTATGAATTTAAATTATATTTGGAAAAAAAAGAAATGTAATGATTGAGGACATAGGCCATCAAATGGTTTTCGAAAACCATTTGATGCAATTAATTAAAAGTGGAGTGCCCCTTAATTTATAAAAATAAAATAAATTGTGTCAAACACAAAAAAAAGGATTTTTGAAAAGAAATCAAAAATGGAAAAAGCATTTTTCAAGAAATTAGATTCAATCTAAAAACTATGTATGTTTAACTATTGTTTTATTAAATGTTAAACAAATTTTAAATTCAAACATTTTTCACCAAAATTTATTTGATACACTATTTTGATAGCTAAAAAACAAAAATCTATACTTAGAGTGGTTTGCTTATATTACATTGTTTTTGCTTTTATTTTCATTTATTTAGATTATTTTAACGTTCGAATGATAATTTTAAAAAATTAAAGTGAAAACGAGCATAAATAAAAAAAAAAAAACCAAAACTTGAAATATCCATGAGACGTAGCACATTCTAATTCTCCGAGTCCTTAAATGATTAATTTGAATAACAGAGTTGGATGCATAATTGTTAATTTTATTTTATTTTGATTTAAATATTTCTATTTTAGCACTGAACTAAACTAAAATAAAATATTCATATATTTTATTTTATTTTTAATTTTGATCGAAATATTTTAATGTTATATTTTATATATATTTTAAAAAAAATTAAAAAGATAATTTAAAAACTTTCAAAACTTCTCATATTCGAATAAATTATTTTGATATTTTAAAGAGAGAAAGAGTGACTGCGTAACCAGCAAAGCATAGCTGGAGAGCACGCAGGCGAATTAAAAAAAGGGCAGGTATGATGTCTGTGCTTTTACTATTAAATGTCAAAATCACCAACAGAGGAGTAGAGCTAAACCAAATCTTTGAAAACGCGCTTTTACTTGAAGTTGCTGCTAGCAGCAACAGGTCACCGACGACGAGCGGTGTGAGTCTTGTGGTCCTCATGGGAGTGAGTGAGGAAAAAGTGTACCACTGGGGTGCACAGTAGTATCCCCTATAAGTCAAACGTTAATTAT
This sequence comes from Bretschneidera sinensis, assembly GCA_023935145.1. Taxonomy (NCBI): domain Eukaryota; kingdom Viridiplantae; phylum Streptophyta; class Magnoliopsida; order Brassicales; family Akaniaceae; genus Bretschneidera; species Bretschneidera sinensis. Next base: position 1,272,407 of record CM043697.1, on the reverse strand, counting down.
GTTGACGCTTGCTGGATTACCTTTTTGACCCCCACGTTATCTCTTGCCGTCTCTTCTGTTACACCTACTTCTTTTTTGTTATACGGGTATTTCTTTATTCTTTTTTTGAAAAGAAAAATTTATAATCGGGTCAATTTATTTTCTATTGTATTTCATTTCTAAGATTTGATTCGTTTTTTAATCAATCGAATATTTAATTGAAATAAACTCATAATTGACCGGTATTGGAATTGAAAATTTCACCCAAGCAAACGTGTTGCTAGGGAATGAACAACACAAAATTATTGTGCTATTCTTTTTCAGCTTTTATTTTAACCATTAATAAATATTATCATCCACATCAAGAATTTTTCATTGAACCGGTCAGGATTGAGTTTTTTTGTTTGTTGATATTTTACCCTTTCAAAAAAAAAAAAATATCTAAGCCTCGTAAGAAAAAATATTGAATAGACTGCATGAATATGAAAAGCACAAGTGATATATTCTGTATATTAAAAACTTTCTCCAACTTTAAACTATTTTTTGGAGTTCGAATCAATGCATTAAAAGTCAAACTAAATGTAGATGCGGTGAAAATTATTTCAGGTTCGCTTTATGCGTTGGGGTCAAATATTTTCCAGTGAGTATGTGACCTATCTATTTACTAATTTTATCTATTAAAAAAATCCATCCAAACTAATTAGTGTTAGAAAAATGAGATTACTTTTTAACACGCAAAGAGCTGATAAAATGGATTTATGATTGACTGGTTAGTTTAGATCCCTCTAATTTTTTTAACCAAGATAAAAAGAAAGAAAGAAATACAAATTATTTGGGAAAAATTATTTTGTTTTATTAAGAAAAAAATAATTTGGTAACAAAGAAAGGCAATAATTTTTTTATTAAATCGATGTTATACATTTATAAAATTATAATTATTGTTCTGATCATAATATAAATCTATAATATTATATGTCATTAACCCATAAAAAAATTTATTATATTAATATAATTTATTTAATAATTAATATATAAATTTGACAAACAAGTTAAGAGTCAAAACTCTATTATTGGTAGTTTGGTGTTGGAATCAATTTTAGGGTATGAAATATGGGCTGACGTAACTGAGATAGGGACTTAATCCATGACCGACAAACAAGAATGGGTCCGGTCATCTTCCTAAGACTATATGGCCCACCAATCACCATGGTCATCAGGGCCGTCCATTGTAGCAATAAGAAGCCAAACCGTTGTGGGCCCTTTTAAGTACTCTATTGATGCGAAGTTTGAAAGTGAAACAGCTAAAAAGTGGTAGGCAAGGCAAGGCAAGGCTAGGCAGAGAAAACTTTTGATCTTATCCGAGTGCATGAGTGACATAACCAAGACAAGTCGGTTTGGGTGTAGCGTCGGCACATTGGCATACATAGTCTACCCATAGGATCATGTTCTTTGTTGTGATTCTCATGCAAACCAGAACTCCGGTGAATTTTTTTTCGAATTTTGGTCTCAAGAAAAAGAAAAATATGAGATTTTTTATTTAAAAAAGAAAAAAAATTGAGATTTATTTTTCTTAAAGCTGGTTATCTTATAGTGCTCGATAAAAGAAATCCAAATTCGATTTTCTCTTTATAATATATAAAAAAATAAATACTAATAAATGTTGAATTTGGTATGAGATCATCCAACGAGTACTCAGATATATTTATATGCTTATGTATTTTTATAATTATAACTACAAGCAATGAATTTGTGTTTTTTTTTGTTTTCATTGTATATAATGGATATTTAAATATATGTGCTATTATTCTAATGTGAAAAGATTTTGATTTGAAAGAGAAAAATGAATATTTTGCGGAATAAGTATTTAATAAAAAGGGTATATATATTTTGAGTTTTTTTGTTTATATATATATATAGAGAGAGAGAGAGAGAGAGAGAGAGAGAGAGAGAGAGAGAGAGAGACACAACATACCAAGTCCAACCCCCTCCGCCTCCCTTTATTCCTCTCTTTCTCTACGAAGAACTTGTCAAGCAAGTTAATTGAAGTCATACATGCTACCGTAGTGCTTGTCAAGCAAGAATTTTGAGTCAAATTGACAAAACAAGTAAAGAATAGGTCAGACAATATATTTTTTTGGGTTTCCCATTACATGCTACCCTTTTCAACACCTAAATTATTCTTATTGACAAATGACTCACTTAATAATGGTAAGTAACATAAAAATTACAAATTGCTTTATATTTAACTTTATCAATGTGATCCAAAGATTAGCTCTTGAGTATTAACATATCTCACCTTTAAGTAAAAGTGTTTTTATTTTTGTTTTGTAAAAGCATTTCAAAATCGTTTGATTTGATCTTGTTTTTAAAAAAAAAATAAAACTCTAAGTTTTAAACAAACACAAATTAAAATATTTTTATCATTAAAAAATGCTTTTTAACTATCAAATAGGCAAAAACCTATAATAAACAGAACCTATATCCAAAACATATGCACGTATATTGCAAAATATTCATACACAAAAAACAATTATATATCATCTAAAATACATTTCATAATGAAAATAAAGGTCTAGATCATTAGTACGAAATATGATTTAAGTAGGATTTGTAACATCTTTATGAGATTTTTTTTGTGGGTTAAACAATAAGAGATAACCCTTTCTATTCTCTCTTGTATCTTTGCAATTTTTTATGAGCGAGATTTAATTTTAGATCTTTTATGCATTAACAACTGACTTTATCAATTAAGTTAATTGATATTCTACTGAACATTAATTAGATGATTAGTATGTCATATAGTATTACCCTTTAACAGTAACGACTCATCTTTGAGTGGATTTTGTTCGAGGAATACACACTTTCGTGCGTCGGAGTAAAAACTCTGAAATTAAAATATTTTAATTTGAAATACTAATCTCTACACCAAAATATTTAATTCATATTTTGCATATAAATACAAGTGAATTAATAAAACACCGTCTCATACTCTCATTCACTTAGAGGCACTCAGCTTTTACTTTATTTTGGGAGGAAAGAAGAGAACTTCACTAGAAATTCAGTTTCAATTGTTTGTTTGTTTCTTGTACTCAAACACTCCAACAAGTTGCCATGCAAATTCAGTTCCTCACCCCATCCAACAAGTTTTGTTGACTTTCTCTCTTCTTTTGTATAATTAATTATTACTTCACATGAGTCATGAAGTCAATCGAATCAAATCTTACTTTAAATTGACTTTTGTGTATTTAAATGGGGTTGACTCTTATTAATTGTAAAAGGTCAAGTAGAAAATACTTAGAAATTATGTTCATAGGGTCAAGGTTATATAATTTCTTTTTATATTAATGCAACATGCAATTCATTAAGTAAATATAATAGAGTAACAAAGGGGCATATATGCATACATAAGATGTGAGGCATTTTTTAACAACATGAAATAAAAATAAAAGAAATATTTTCAAAAAAATATATATAATAAATAAAAGAAACCCATGTTTAATTAGTGGTTGCAGTGCTGATCACATAGTAGGCAGCTATTTTTTCATCATATAATTTGATTTATTAATTATGACAATTAATTATAAGATTTTCTAACTGTTTTAAATAAAACATCTAGATATTTAATTATGCAGCATGCATGCCTATAAGAAAAAAGTGCATGACAAAGGGGGCCTCCATGATGGGAGAACACCTACAGCTTAACAGCTATATGCAAACTAAACAAAAGAGAAACATGTTTAGTACATTTTTAGTGGTTGTACTAATTAATCATAAATTCTAATTATGTTTTCTTTTAGGTGAACAAAACCCTTAATTAGGGTTCTAAGAAAATCCTCACCAGATTGATCAAAACAAATAATTGACCTAGAAAAGAGACATACCAAATAATTTTGTAATAACTCCATTTTTTCCCTCATTTTTATGCATAAATGCAGTAATGGGTTTTTATGTCCTAATTGATGCATGGCCCATGCCTCACCCATGCAAATATAGCTCTATTTGACTATTTACAATTTAATAAATTATTATAAGCATTTAAAAAAAAAATTAAATTTGGTGGGAAATCAGATGATGTCAGTACCTACTAAGCAAGCTGGCATCTACAATAAAACCACAGTTTGTCTTTTGTATTATCAATTAAAAATAAACCACCTACCATCTCCCATATGGATAGCATTAACATTTTCTTCTTCTCCTTCAACTACATTATTTTTATGCTGCATGATTCACATAACAAAATAAGTTATCAAAATTATTGTGATTATTTTATCCAAAGTAATTATTATTTGATTTTTAAATTAAATTTAATTCAAATATTTATTATTATTGGAATTTAGGTTAAATTAAAATAATCCAAGTTAAATTAAATTGAAATAAATCCAAAATTAGTGGTTTAAATTTAAAATTGAAATAATCCAACATTTTCAAATTATTAATATATTAATTAATTTTTATTTTATTAATTTAAACATTTATTTTTGTAATATTAAAGTAAAAATTTAACGTAGCAACAACTACTGACTTATTATATCTTTCATATCCTTTTGGGTTATTTTGACAGTTAATGAAGAAGATTATCTCCATTAACTTGAAGAAAATTCTCTCGAAATGTACAATTGGATGAATGTTATGTCATTTATGGTGTTGATGTGTATTCATCTAATAGTGCATTTAGAATTTTTTTTCTTTCAAATTACCGGAAATGATTATAATCTTTTGATATTGATTAAGTGATAAGTTGGTTTTTAAACCACTGAACAGTTGAATGGTTCGAAGTTGCAGCACATCATGAAACTAAGGCAGCATATGGATGGTACCACGGAAAATCAGATCTGGCATTTGGTTCTAATAAACTGGGGGGACGTTGAGCACATGGAAATTATAACAATTTTGAAGACGAGTTCCATTATTATTCAGCATGCAAGTCAAAATATTAGCTTGCTTTACATCAACTTGTGTATTTACACAAATTATACCAGCAAATTTATCCAAAAAAAAATGGCAATAACCAATTTAGCCATAGATAGAGAACATGCCTCCAGCCCAGAATCCTAACTACTCCTATTTGTGAATGCAGCATATCCAGCCCTATATGGCGGATTCTGTCGAGAAATTTTGGCTGGACCGGGTAACTGTGGATCACCGTCTAAGATGATTCTCTCTCTCCAACAATAAATTGTGATGATTCACATGATCTACAAAAACTCGGTTCCATGTAAGAATTTATCGATTCGTCAAATATGTTTTATGCTCAGCCTGAAGCCCAAAACCAAACACCTAATTGAAGTTTAGGACCCATTTGGACTTTTGATGGCATTGAAATGTCACCATCCTGTTTTCGGTGGAAAACTGTAATTGCAACAAAGAGAATGCTAGTGTAGCGCACGACTGATGCATCTCAACTGCCCATGTAAGACTCGCAGAAATGGCCACACATGAAACTCGTGCGTGCCTTAGACTGACGGCTAAATCGTGACTGACGCCAACTATTCTCATTGCAATGATACGGAAAGAAGGAAGCGCTCATTACATAGAGCCTAAGAACACCCTAGTTTAGATTATAGAAGAATAATCAGTGAAAATGAAACTTGGAATGTGATATAAACCCCAGTTTTCATTCTTTTCCTATGTCATATGGAATAGAAAATTAGACAAAGAAAGAGAAACAAAAACTTTCCACAAAAATGAAAGGAAGCTACCATTAAGCTCAAGTATTACACAAAACCCTCCAGAAATTACATAGCAACATGAGTTAAATACAGGCACCATGCCGGAACTATAAACAAACCCTTCCACTTTTCTCGAGGAAAGCAGGAAATTTGGAAAGCACTATTGTGCATATATATTCTTAGTTATAAACTCATAATAAAATACAACAGATAAATAGCTCACATACTGGAACATGTGCTCTTGGTTTTCCATTCAGCGTCAATTTGTGTAACTACTTCAAGTTCAGAACGAAACTTGTATTCACATTGAATCATCCGAATCATCAGAGTCAGTTCTGTCAGGGTCGGGCTCCCCAGCATTAGTTCCTGCCTCTGGAACATCAGGCTTCTCTGCAGGCGTAGGAAGAGCTTTCTTATTTGCGTTACGAGCATTCTCAGCATCTTCCTCTTGCTCGTTCACCTCAACATGTAAACCATTCTATCAAGGAATACAAATATACTATAAAACATACAGAATATTCAATAAAGAAAAGCTCAAACCAATCTATGACAACCTGGTGTCCTACATGTAATTATTTAACAAATATTATGCATCATCAAATTGAACAATGGTAAATCATATTCCATCTAGGCATCACTAAGTGCAGATAAATTTTTATATAACCAACTACTCAAATTGTACCCAATTCAGCCACTGGAATTAATAATCCCCACGGCTAGCTACTACCATAGCATGAGAAAAAAAGAGGCTCGTGAAGAAAAATAGTAAGTATTTTGTTTCTATTTCGCCAAATAACAATGCTTGACCGAGATGTATAAGGATATCTATATTTTCGACTGTTCCACCACTTGAGATGTTAAGCAAATCTTTCTCGACACGCTGTACGAGCTCAGGCTGCAAAAATTGACAAGAATGCTATCAGTGAAAACAATTAAAAGAACGAAAAACTGCACCATAGCAACATGCACACTGCATGCTGATGTAAGCAACTACTAACTTCAAAAAACTCAAGTGCTGACAGCTTGGTCACTTCCTAGTAGAAAATGACTACATATGTGCATGAATACAGCTTGTCTTACTTTTGACGACTTTCCTTTAACAATACATACATTTGTTCTGATACAAAACACCATATTCAAGAATTCTTGGTGGGCAAATAAACATTTCTATGCCAATGTTGCAGCATTTCTTCATCTTTTTCCAAAATAGAAATGTTTACGTGAATTAGCCAAGTTTGGAAGGAAATAAGCTGATTGATACATTTAGATCGGGCTCCCGACGAAATCTCCGCTTCCGAGCATCCTTCATTGGAGGGGTGAGACCGTGCCTATATTCCACCACATTTGGAGCAGGATCACCAGGTTCTCTAACCATGATCATCTGCCACAATCCCAACAGTTTGTGTAATGGCACTAGAAATGAAGTAATCATCTACACAACTATACCATATTAGAAGATGCTGGTGTAACCTCTACCTGACCAATGTCTGAAGTTTTAACCAGGGCACTATCATCATAAGTTTTGAATGACTCAACAACACATGGAAGATCCAAGAGAGATGCAGGGAACTGATCATTGCCAATGACAAATGTCCCACTCCTCCCATCATCTGCAGTGTAAGATATTTCAGGTTCAAAATGTTAAACAGAGCAATAAAAACAATTCCTAATGATTCACCATTTACTCTGCACTTGAAAGATTTGACAGCTTTTCATAAAACATATAATTACATGCGTATTTAATGTAAGAAATGACTATATTTGAACCACTAAAGACTCATTTCAAAGTGGTAAACAGAGATACAAAGAGGAAAAAAAAAAATTACAGGATTAAAAAAGGGCAAGAATGCTAGATCCTTGTTTCTTGAAGCCATGCAAACAGTTTAAATGTTAGCAATGATAGATAGCTCATGTATATTTTTTTTAATATATAGCTCACGTATGAAATTATGTTGATTACTTCAAAGGAAACTCCTTTTGTTACTATCTGGTATTAAAGTGGTCAACACATCTCCCGACTTAATTTGTTTAATAAAATGAAAAGTAAGCTTTTAATAACACTACTCTTGGTACTCTTTGACCAGACTTATAAACTGAAATTTCCAAGAGTTTTTACCACTTTGTTTTAAACCTCCAACATCGACAGTGAATGACTGGTTGACCAACTTTAATATTAATAATTTAAAGCCAATCCCATGGCAGCTCTGATTGTTCTTATGCATTTCCTTCATCATTTATGCAAAAAAGAGTGTAGTCTAAAAGGAACCAAACTTGTTAAATGGAGAGGCTGAGGAAACACATCTACTACCGATTTTTCCTGTGGAAGGAGGCATATGATGGAATTATGTGGTAATCGATTCAAGCCACAACACTAAGAAACTGAATCATTAAGCATTTTGCAATCCTAAAAATAAATAATTATTAATTACACAATAGGGAAGTGAAAATACTGTAAAAGTCCAAGCCACCTAAGATTGTACGTAAAGATAGATTAAATGCATAGCTTTGGTTGATTTACATGCAAAGAGAATGTATTAGGAATAAGCAATAAAATTATGGAAGCTGAATTATTTAAAACAATCAGAAGCAAACTTCCAAGGAAGGGAAAACCAAGTAATGAGATGATAGTGAAACTATCACCAAAGCATGCAAATTTGCAGTGCAAAAGGATAGCATATTCTCGAAGTGCATTCTGAAAGAAACTAGTAAAAAATTTATTTGGTAAAGAAAACTTAAATGACTGAGTAGATATAAATAATTCAGAGCCGGTCCCCATTACCTCTCTACTTGTCCTCGTCTTTTCTTATTACACTTATACTACTAATTATCAGTGCATGAGGAACCTTACCCTAGATCGATGAAGGAGAGACCCATATCAAGTACAACCCTTATTTCTTATCCACCACCAGTTCTTTCTTTTTTTCCTTTGTCTTCCCTGAACAAGATTTGTGACTAACAGATTCAAAGTAATACCATTACTAATTGGGGAACATCCCTTTTTGTTGAGAATTCTAACATCCCAAGACAACTACGCAATCACAATAGCAAAAATGAAGAGAAAATAAACACAATAATTTTTAACGTGGTTCGGCACCTCTTGCCTACGTCCACGAGTCAATCGTTATTTCACTACTTTTGCAACTTTTGAATAGAGAAAAGCTGAAAAAACTCACTACACCACAATACTCCACTACTTTTGTAACTTTTGGATGGAAGAAAGCTGTTAAAACTCATTACACCACAATACACAATTTTTTTAGACAAAACCGTGTGAAAACTCTCCCCAATCTCACAACTCAAAACCCCAATACACCCAATAATCACTCAACCCTTGGATCCCTATATTGGTGCTTGGTTACTACACTCCCATCTAACCAACTATTTCTGGTTAAGGAATAGGGTTTAGAGACTACATCTCTTGATGCTTATATTTATAATAACTAGTACCCACATCCTTTTGACACATAGACGATGTGGGACTAGAACTACTTACATTAACACTTTTCTCCGATGTGGGATTTAAGGAGATCCCAACACTTTTAAAGATCGATTCCCAGAGATCTTTGAAATTGCGAAGGATAAAGAAGCTCTTATTTTTTCTTTCATCTTGATGGCCAATGGTGTTATCTCGTGAGATGTGCCTTTCAGTTAAAATGTTAAGGATTGGGAGGTTGAGAGGGTGCAAAACTTCTTGAAAACTTTATATAGCTTTAATTTTGACTTATCTAAAGAGGATGCAATGAGATGGAGGGACAACCCGAGCAAAGTTTTTGAGGCGAAATCTTTCTATAAGATTCTTCTAGCTGGGTCTCTTGTGGATAGATCCACCAACCTCCCGTGGAAAGCAATTTGGTGCTCCAAAGCCCCAAAGAAAGTGAGTATTTTTATGTTGGGAGGCGTCTTTGGAAAATATCCTAACGCTTTATAATTTGCAAAGAAGGGGGAGGATTTTGGTGAACCGTTGTTTCATTTGCAAGTATGTGGTGAGTCCGTGTTTCATCTATTGATGGAGTGCTCTTTGGCTAGAGCCTTGTGGAAAATGGTTTATAAGGTTTTGGGGGTCCCTTGGGTGTGCGCTGGATCGGTGTTAGATGAGGTGTGGGCTTGGAGTGGATTTCGGGCCCTAAGAACCAAAAGAAAGCTTACTCTATGATCCCCCTTTCTATCTTTTGGATTGTTTGGACCGAGAGAAATCATAGAGTTCTTGAGGGCTTTGAGAGACCTATTTTTTGGGTCAAAGAGAATTCTTTTGTAAATGATTTTGACATTGTAGATTTTGTGGAGTTTCTCTCCTATAGATAGCCTTTGTACATGGGTTGCACCTCTTTGGTGCATCTTTTCTTTAATACATTTCACTTATAAAAAAAAATACCATTACTAATTGAACGGTTGAACCACTTGTATAGCACTCTTGAATACTCTATGTATCAAGAACTAAACTCTGAATTAGAGAGAGAGATGAGAAATTGAAAAGAAATATTGCAAAGAATTCTAATTATTGTTGTTGTAGTGTGAACAAACCAACAACCTTATATAAAGAGCTAAGACTATAAATCCTAATAGGATTAAGAAACATAAACTAAAAAAGATTAGGAAACCTAATACATATCTAATTAGAAACCTCTCAACATTCCACTTCAAGTTGGAGCATACACATGCACTAACTTGTTACAAATAAATCTGTACCAATAATAAACCTTATCCAATCTGAAACAAATAAATCCAAACCCATAAATTACAATAACCCATGAGAACATGTCGATGATCCACACTCACGACAAACAGTTAGGTCACCACGTCGGCACCACATAACACGAGACAAGATCCGAGAACACTGGATCAACAAGACTTTAACTTTTTGTCTTTTTTTACTAATTTTGGCTTTGACTTTGATTTGGACTTGAATGGGTTGCAAGCAACGAGTCAGAGGATAAAAACATCAACATATGTTGGATCGGGTTAACAACATCAACATTGGGTCAATAACATCAACACAAGGGTGAAGAACTGTCCTTCAGGAACGGTAACGAACTCTTTTTCAGAACTTCAGGAACTATTCTTCTTCTTTTCTTATTTCTTCTTCTAATCCTTCAATAGAAAACACATAATATATTTTTTTCCTTAGATAGAGATGAGATATTGAGAAGAAATATTGTAGAAGAATTCTTATTATTGTTGTTGTTGCGTGAACAAACCAATAACCCTATATATATATAGACCTAAGACCATAAATCCTAATCGGAATAGGAAACATAAACTAAGAAAGATTAGGAAACCTAATACATATCTAATTAGGTAAAGTCTCAACAAAAACCTCGCAAACAAAGACACACTGGTTTATATATATGCAATGAGTATCAAAAGCACAAAATTGAAAATATTGTGATAGGAAATGCAAAATCTACTTATCTAAGGGCATAAATGGCTAATTTAGCTTGAAGCATATGTTTACAACCAATTAGACAACAGAAAAACCAGATAATATACAAACTAACACCAAAATGCGAGAAGTTTCTATGCTTTAATACAATGAGAGCATATTCTCACCGGAAAAGGCCAAATCCAATGACTTGTCTTCAAAAGAAGAAGCATCCTCGCTCAAAAGGCGATCAATCCGTTCTGCAACAGAAGGTGGAACCCTGAGTATGAACTGCTCCTCCATGCCTATAAAATTCAACAAGATGTGAATCTACACATCTAATTCAAAAATGCACCTTTTATGCACACAGGGACAAGCACACCCCCCACCTCGACCCCCCAAACACAAAGGCATACGAGCAAAGAAAATGGTATCTGAAACAAGGATAAGAATTCAAGATACACCAACATTGATAATGAATTCAAGAAAACTAATATAAAACTAAAAGATAAATGGAAAATCCTGAATTTTTTAGATTCCCCAATCATGACCATTAAACTTTAAATGGAAAGGTTAGATAATTAAGTCTGTAGACATTTGGTAAAAAAATTCTACAAAAAAAGTCTTCAAGACAAATCTCTGAACTTTATACCACACTATAGAACTTGATGTAGAACCCGCAATTCCTAGATTAAAATCCCTAATTCTTACCTTCATTGCGTAGCCCATCAGAACCACTTCATATTAATCAGCAAGCAAAGCATATTATATACCTATGAAGTGAAATCTTTTTTTTTACTAGTTATCTTTTTTCCTTTTTGATATGTAGAGTTTTCTACAAACTGAAACAGTGAAAACATGTTTGATGACATTGTTTTCTCTTTGAAAAACACTAGAATTTGTAAACTTGCTAAATGCATTATTTTGGAAACTATTTTCATTTTTTCTTCTATACTTTCAATAACATACAAATATTAGTGCAACTTACCCCAAACTTCAGGATTTTTAGTGCAATTTAACAAGATTATTAAATTAACTCATTCTATTATATAATTTGGTATCTTGCAGTTAACATAAAATTTCATCCAAAAAAGATAATTCAAATCCTTACACCACAATTATAAACAATGGTCCAAATGGCACACCTCCTAATGATAAACTCAATTAAATGAATAATGATTTTGATTAACAAAGTCTCACACCACAAACAATCATTGAGCCCCTTGCCTTACCAGCTCTTTAAGCTTATCATCATTGCTCTTAAGGATCAGTAACAAAGGTAACTTGCACAATCTCCACAACCTCCATTTGCCTAGGCTTATTCCGTTCTCCCAAACTATGCAAAGTACTGAGAGAACTCATTTAATTCCTATAACATCCCCTTCGTCTCACCAACAAAGTACTTGAACTTTGCCTTAAATTTGTTATCAACGCAGAAAGTGAATAGCCCTTACACCTCAGAATTACAACCACATCAATGTATTGAGATAATTATTTTGGAGTTGCTCCCAACTCTAGGTATTGACAAGGCAAAGCATCAAATCTTTGAACCCAAGTTTTTGAAGACAAAAACAATGCTAGATTGAGCTGTTCTTTTACACTACAAGTAAACAATATTATAAAACACGAAAATTAACTTCAAGGTGGCAGTAATGAACATAAATTGAAAATCAATGCAGGATCACATAAAAATTTCGGAAGTATGTGATTGCAAATGAAATTAAATAGAAGAAAAAGCCATATGATACGGTTCTATTGTCCCTCTTTTTTCTTAGCAGCCAAACATACCAATACCACGAAATCAAACAGAAAAAAACATGTGAGGGTAGGGAGAAAAAGAACCCTTGTTTATACTCTCGAAGAGAAGCAAACAGAATAACAGAATCTTGAATCCAACCCCAAATGAAACTGATAATTAAGAAACCTTGGGTCTGATCGATTGATGAAGTTGGAGCTATCCCTGCTCTGTTTCCTCTTTTGCGGGTAAGAGAGAGAGAAAGAAAATCATCATTATAGCGTTATATTGACGTTTGGCGGCTGCTTTAGTCCTTGCACGATGAGAAAAATATGCCATTTTCAAACGAGAGAGCTCGCAGTCGCAAAGGAAGATTTTAGGCCGAATTACCCCGTATCCAAAAGAAAACCCACAAGGCCCACTCTCCTTGCGGCCCAGCCAAGTGGAGCACGTGACCCAGACATTAAAAAATCTCAGTAACCCTAGCAAACAGTATTATATATACACGTAAACCAACCAATTGCCTCATTTATCCACGCTCCGAGCTGCGCCGTATACTTCTCATTCAAAGCTCAGCTTTTGAAACCCTAATTCCCAATTCGTCGACTCTTATCTCCTCAGGTCTCTCTATCTCTCACTGCAGATACGAATGTGCGGTATTTATTTTTTGTTTATTTTTCTAGTATGATTCTTCTTTCTGGTTTTAATCCCTTGGATCTGCTTTAGATCACGTCATTTTCTAAAAAAGAAATTTATTCTGTCGATCTCGACTGCTAGTAGTCAATAAAAATTTACTGTGACGTTCCACTTTGTTGTAATTTTCCGATCTTTCTGGTCAAGAAAGAGGAAGGAAAAAAAGAAGCAAAGTTGTGTTAAGTGTTTTGCTATTGAGCTGGTGGTGAGTCTAAAAAACAAACGTGTAAACATAAGATGTGTTATGTTGGAAGGTTTTACAGCAATGGTCGGTTTGTGGGTGTACAAATAACTTACATCATCAAAAAGGTTAATGGGTTTTGGAAACAAGTAATTTGTTTTTGTCTGAATTGTCATATTGTGTTTTCGTGTGTAAGTATGGAAAGTAGATAAACCATGTTTGGATTAGTTGATCATGCTTTTAGCTTTCCAGGGTGGTTGAATATTTACTTCATGTTATTGAAATAAGGCATTAACATTTGATAAGAAACCCTTTGACAGGATGAGCTCCTTGAGATCTCTCCTCCTGTTTTAATCAAGTAGTTTTTCTTTGGGCTTGATTTGGTACCTGCAATTTTGTGTGAATGTATACTTGTTTTCTTTAGCTAACTTATATAATTTGGTGGATTCTTTTTCTTTTTCTAGTTTGTTTTTCTAACTTATTTCTTTAAATTTGCAGAAGACCAACAATAACGTGTAAATGAGAGGAAGGAGTTATAGCCCGTCACCACCTAGGGGTTATGGCAGAAGAGGACGGAGCCCTAGCCCTAGGGGTCGTTATGGTGGTCGTAGTAGAGATCTTCCTACTAGTCTTTTGGTTCGTAACCTTCGCCATGATTGCAGGTTTGTTCTTGTAATTTTCTATATTTTTATTTCCCTTTTTCTTGGTCTTGTTCCCTGCCGAAGTAATGAACAACGGATAAATTAAACTGGGCTTTTCATCTGTAGTTACAATATCAATTGGGTAACTGACCTGAATGTGCAAATGATTAGGACCATTGTATTCTAGTGTGCACCAAAGTGGTTTAAGCCACCATAGGGGATTATATTCTTAGCACCAGATACAGAAAAAAAAACAATTATCTTTGCTTGAAATGAGGCCTTTTAATTTATTCGTGTTGTAGTTTAACTGCCACATCTTATGTTTTCCTTAGTTATGGTTTGTAATTTGAAGTCAAGCACGTGTTGTCTAGTTTCCGATACTTATCAATTAGTATGTTTCTTCAATAATTTTAAAGAAAACGATAGATAAATTTGTCATCATGACAATCAGTTGTGTGAATGAGGAAAATTGCTCATTTTTGTATGATTAATTAATCCAAACAAAAATGTTCTCATTTATGTTTTCATCTTATGGAGCATGAAGTTTGGAAACTGTTGGAACTATCCAAGGTAGTGGTTAATATATGATGTTTGATCAGTAAACTGTATTCTTTTCTAAGGATTAAGAGTTGCTTAGTTTTATTCATATTAGTTATTAGAGGTATGTGTTTATTATTTATTTGATGCTGGATGTTGCTGGATAAGGTAACACAACTGGAATAAATGATTAGATCCTTGCCGAGTTATATGATTGTAATGGATCAATTGGAGTTGTAATATCTTAACTTCTTGTGATACAATTTATTTCCGAATTTAGTTATTTCCCTGATAAGCATACTACTTATGTCTTGTAATTTGTTCTGTTTCCAGGCCTGAAGACCTTCGGAGGCCATTTGAGCAGTTTGGTGCTCTCAAGGACATTTACTTGCCTAGGGATTATTATACTGGGTGAGCCTAAGTTTAATTGTATATTAAGTCTGCAGCAATTTGGATAGCAGTGTTTATTTTTCAGTTATTTCGATTGGGATTATTTTTTACATCTCTCTTTCCTTTTTTTCCCATTTTGTTTGTCTGTTTCGTATAGTCAAGGGCATATTTGGTGGCATTTTGAAACGGTTGGCCATTTCCTGGAAACAAAGAAATTGAAATGATTTATGGATGTTCATTTCAGTATTTTGTTTCAAAATGTCTCTTATTAAACTTGTTATAAATTGTTTCATGTTGTTTTCCTCTTTCACTGTGTATCCAGTCATGATCTTAAATATCAATCTTGAAGTTCTTATGCTATCATTTTTGAAGTTTCTGGGAGTTCAAATGATTTTTGAAATATAATTTTGGAGTTGTTTCAAAGCAGGCCCCGTTAAGTTTCTTCCTCTTAATATTTGTTCTGATGATGGGTCATTCCCTTAATGATATACTCCCTTGTAATAACAAGTTGGGTGCGTTAATTGAAGTTGTTGAGGTTTAACAGTGAAATTAAAGTATTGAAGACACCAATCAAGTAATTAGAGTTCTTTTGAAGATGATGTTAATGATAGTGAAGATTGGAAGGAAGTTGGGTTTGAATACATTGTGAAGATGTTCCAAGTCTTGGAGAATTTCAAGTCATCTTTAAACTGACACTTGCAAGTTTAGCAGGCAAGTGCTTGCTTTTTTAATGCTTATCGTGACCTTCCATTACTGGGGATTATTTTGGCTAATTTCATTAGCAAAGGTTTATGGCGTTCGCATTACTTGGTTATATTTCCATGTTTTGGTCTAGCCTCTGTTATGACAGTTTCTTTCTTTGCTTTTCTCTTGGCCATTTATTGCAGGGAACCCCGTGGGTTTGGTTTCGTTCAATATGTGGATCCTGATGATGCTATAGAGGCAAAACATCACATGGACGGTTATCTTCTTCTTGGTCGGGAGTTGACTGTTGTATTTGCAGAAGAGAATAGGAAGAAGCCATCTGATATGAGGGCTAGAGATCGAGTGAACCCGAGGTAAACTTTACATTTGTTGTTTGGCTTGTTTTACTCGACTTTTGTTGGTGTTTAGTATCTTGTGCACATTTCTTCTGCTTTTAGTTTGATAATTGGTTGCCATTTTGTCATGTAGGCATCCTACTTTTGAAGATGTGGCACCATATTGTTTTTGTTTTTATATTATTGTTTGGTCGAATGATTTTAGTGAAATGTTGATTGACTTGTCTGATATCGTGTGGTCATCATGTTCTTTAATTCTTTGGTTGTTTTTGAACTATTGCAATTAGTTGTGTCCTAAATAACATTTTAAAACAAATTTTGTAAAGCAAAATTGCTAAACATTTTCATTGTTGTAGGGGTCGATTTCACGATCGAAGACGGTCTCCCACCACTCGTTATTCTCGCTCACCTCGATTTTCTCGTTCTCCACCTCCCCGTCGTGGAGGATCCCAGTCTCGAAGTCGTAATTATTATTCTCCTCCCCCAAAAAGGGGGCATAACTCAAGGTATGTATTGAACTTCCATCCATTTATTGAGTTGATTCAATTTAGATGTTTGTGTCGGTTTGGCTCCCTTCTAAAAGTCTTGCTCGAAAATGAAGCCTTTTCTCTTCTCTTTTATAAGTTAAATGTAGATAGACAGGGTCATGTATATCTAATGAAAGGCGGAACATGAACAATGCTTTGAGTAATTAGTGATTCGGCTCTATATTTTTTCCAAGCAGTCTTTTACTTGTGCAATTGTGTGATGAGGTTTGAAGTGCCTCTAACTATAAGTGCGACCCTCTCAGGGATGCCTTTTGCTTTACATTTCTCTTATGTGCTAAATATTAGTATCTCTCCCCTCTACTTGCAAAACGAACGAAGTGTTTTGTCGTTTATATGTTTTTTGCTAATGAGAGATCCTATGACAGATCTGTTTCACCCAGAGATCAAAGGTACAGCCGAGAGAGATCATACTCACGTCACAGCCGGGAGAGATCGTATTCACATTCTCCAGCCTTCAATGGACCAAAGGATCACAGTCAAAGTCCAGATAGGGGCCAAAGCAGAAGCAGAACCAGAAGCCGGAGCAGGAGTCTGAGCCCAAGGCAGAGCAGAAGTCCGAGCCCAAGAAGAAACAGAAGCCAGAGCCTGAGACAGAGCGGGAGTCGAAGCCGAAGCAGAATTCGGAGTCCAAGTCGAAGCAGGAGCCAGAGCCCAAATCGTGAAGACTACGCGAGGGAGTGAAATGGTGATCGGTCTCCTAGCCAGTGATTTGTGTTATCTGTTGATTGAAACTTTCATGTCTTTTAAGCGGGTGCATTTGTCTCTGTTTTGCTGGTGTGTTTAAGTTGAATCTCTGTAGGATACTTACTTGTGTTGTCATGAAAGATAGTATGGAAAAGCTTAAGTTCATTAGACTCTAAATTTCCTTGTGTAATGGTTATTATTACTCATCTAATTTGTATGCTTGGAATTATTTTTTACCATGTGAGTTTTTTTTTTGTATTTTTTTTTCTTAAACTCACAAGAAAGTTTGGTCAATAACCATTCACCAATAATTACTTTTCCGTTCTTTTAGGTTTGATTCCTTGAAGGGTCGGTGAATTTCAGTATAGCAATTATAAGATTTAGCTTGTACTCTAGTCCGGGAAAAATTCTTACATGTTATGGCCACTCGAGAAATTTCTATGCCAGATAAGTAATTGATGGAGATATCGAAATGCTGATATGTTTTATTAAATGGAATTGAAAATTGAAATTAGAATTAATAGTGAACCATTGTGTTTTTAAACATGTTTTAAAAAAAGTATGATATTTATGTCAATTTTAATTCTAAATAAAATAAATGTTTTTTGTATAGAATTTTTTTGAGAAACAAATAAATTTATTATTAATGTTTCACTGAGTGTTAATATATCTTTAAACATTTAGTTTTCAATTGAATTTTTAGTTTAGGTTTATCTATTATTTGTTGTCCATTTTTATTACCCGACATTAATTTTAATGGACGAAAGGTCTTAACATACAAGAATAAAACCTCGTAAATAAATTTATTTGTTCTCAGATTTTTTCTTATTTTTGAAACATGCAAGAACTATTTTATTGGCGTGGGGAAGCAAAAAAGAGAGAGGAATAGGTTTTGTAATCCACTGCATTTTATTGGCGTGGGGAATCTAGTCAGTCAGAAAAGGAATTGACACAAAAGGACCTTTTTTGACATTTGGGATTCACAGTATTGCACTTTACAACTAAGAGGACTCTTGTTTTCTTCCTGTATAAACACTCATCTGGTTCTTTCCAGACAGCTCTAGTTCATAAGCATAAAGGGCCGTTAAATTGAAAGAACAAAAAAAAACTATTTTATTTTTGTTTAATTTACAAAATATGAACACGTAATAACATGTAAAAAAAATTGAGTAGTAAGATACTGGTACGGAGACAACGGTTTTTATTTTTGTTTACAACTTTGCACTTTTATCAAGCAATTAAAGGTAAAATAGTTGTTTGTTTGTACAATTTAACGGTTGTTAATTTTTATGTTAATGGAGATAATCATAAAGTTTATTTTATCATAAAAAACTCAAAATATAAAATAAAATTCAATAAAAACACAAAATATTTCACAAAATTTAATTTTTTTTATAATAATGTTAATAAAAGTTTGATTCCAATTATTACCATCCAATAAAAAAAATAAAACCTCCATATTTACGGGCCTTGAAGACCCATTAAGTTTTATGACTTTGAGAGGGGCTTAATTAATCAATACTGCAGTTGGATTGAAATAAATTAAAGACCTTTCACTCCCCATTAACAGTTAACTCGTGTTTCTACAGCTACTGTTCCCATCGACTTTTCGACTCCTTTTCAAGCTTTGCAATAAAAAATTTAATGTCTTTTGGAGGGAAAATCACAAAAAAGGATGTGTTCTACCACAGAATCTACAACACGCTTTTAGTAACAAAAAATGATAACGAGTCCGACAAACGACCAAATTTGCAGAGACTAGTTCCTGTTTGCTACTAACTACTTGGCTATCAGTAACTGAGATTAAGGAGAAGCTGCCACTAGAGGTTAATAATCTCTGTTAATCTTCTAGAACTGATTAATTAATACTTTATTTCCAGATAAATGTTTGATTGTAGGGTATCACTGTTAAGAATTACTACTAGTGCTAATATTGTTGTTGTGTTTAATGAAGTGTTTTATGTAGCTATATAAGGCTAGAAAGAAGTGTGTTTTGGTTTCGAACTTTCTCCATATAAGGAGTATGCTTTTCTTTGGTGGCGCTTTCTAAATCTTTATAGATTCTCTCTTGGGTTCTTTTAAGTCAGTCTATTGTCTTAGAAACACTTATCTGTGTGTAGGGTTTTAGTTAGGGTTTTTGTTAATCTTTGGAGCAGTGGATTTTCTCGGTGATTTCAGTTGAGCAAGTTGGATCAGGTATTTCTTCACTTCCTTTTTGATTTCTTCATCTGGGTGCTGTGCTGTGCTATGCACTGTAATGTTTTTGGCATTTAGCCTTTTTTTTAAGTGCTTGTTTTTTTTATGCCCTTTTGGGGTTTTGGCATCTGGATTTCGTGGTACTGGGATTTACCTGTTCTGGGTTTCTTTACTTTTAGTTTTCTCTTTATCTTCAATGGCTCATTTTGCATTAAACATAAAAGGTTGGTTTGATTAGTGTATTTTTTTTTACATATTTTTTAAGCTTAACTTGGTCCTTCGAGGTATATACAAAGAATCTCCTAGTTTGATGAATAGTGGGAAATATTGACGGAAAAATTTGTCTAGAACTTCAAAGAGAGATTACAGTTGACAGAGCACATAGCTGGAATTATATGCTGTTACTTTGTTTTGATGGGTTGAGCTGATATTACTGGTTTCTTACCCCACACATTGTTCATTTACCTAAAATTTGCTACATTGTGAATTGAGATGCATTTTAAGGTGTTGCTGGTTTCATTGACTTGCTCTACAATTTGAAATTTATGTCTTGACTTTTGGTTTATGTGATTACAGTTTATGTTGCTCATAGTTCCTAACCTATAATTCTTGGGGATTTCGGTCAGTAAAGGGTAATTCTTGTGAGGTTATGTGGATAGTGTTCTATTTGCTTCTGAATAGGGCATAAGAGTTTGGCTGAACTTCCAATGTTGTTGATTGAGCTTGAAGCTCATTTTTTCAATGTTGCAGCCCAACTCCAATAATCAGCTTGATTGCAGGGCTGCTTGTTCCTAAAATTTAAGCCTTTGTCTTGACTTCTTTAGTTGTTACCTTAATGTTCATTATCACATAGATTAGTTTTGCCACTGGCTTCTGTCATCTCAATGAATCAATCTTGCACTAATTATTTGAATCTTTGACAGCTCAAGCCAAGAGTGAACAACATCTGGTTGAATGTTCAAACCCAAAGTTTTCTTGGACCAGATGATGTCTGAAATATGGCTTGTAAGCATGCTTTTGCTTGTCATGTTCACAAGTATATCAGGTAATTTGGTAAAGGTATTCTTGTCTCTTTTGCTACTAGTTTATGTTTGTGGTCAATGCAATTATATTTATGACTCCAGGAACCAGTGTGCTTTAGAACTTTTCGGTCCCTACATTTGGAGCTTGATCTTCCTTGTAAGGTTTCAAAATCTAAATGATTGAAGAACTGATCTTCTTAAGGGAATTTAAAGTTTATTGAGGCCTGGATCTCCTTTGTGAGATTGCTTTCGATTCTGTAATATTTTCGGTATTATTTTTTGGATTGCTAAAGTATTTAATTCCAAAAATTATTTAAAATAGAACTGGTCCTCGTAATTATTAATAATGCAATGCTTACTTTCTTGTCATCTTTCACGGAGGAAGAATTGTCCTCTAAAGCTCTCTTTGACACAAAAATATGTAATACAGGCTATTTTGATTTAATTATATATGGTCAGTCCGCTTTGTTGTATTTTAGGCTTATACTAATTGTTGACCAAAACATAGCCTAGGAGATATTAAAACATATACTCTATCATGTTTTTGAAATAATCGCCCATCCCCCCTTTGCCAATGGCCTTTGAGTGAAATGGAATTCCCTGCCTCTATAAGAATGAGGTGGAGGGTAAGGTGCGGGTTTGATCCATCTTGGGTTCATTAGTTTGGTTTCCAAGAAATCCCATCACCCCTTCACATAGTACTTTCAAAGTGTCTCTGGGCGTATAAAATGGAAGTTATATGAACCATGGTGCAATCTAAACAGATTAGTTTTATTTCTTCCGTTATATTTTTATTTTTCCTTGTTAAGCACTCAAACTCTATTTTTTCATGCATGATCCGTAGATACATGTTTATTTGGGCTGTTGTGGGAATGGTCATGAAGTACTTTAGGTTGTTCTCATTCAATTACTTAGTAAAGACTCAAGAGTAAAGATGCAGAGGTACTGGCTGTTCCAGTGTTTATTTTGTGGAAAAAATAGGCTAAGGGGATGGAATGCCACATAATGCAACCTAAATTTTTAAGTAATTTAATGTTTTCACCATCTTTCTTCGCACTAGGATCTAAAGCAGAGCGTTATATTGCCCTTACCTACTCCAAGTAAACTGTGAAAAATCCAGCGTGTATTTTATCATAATCGAACGGAGACTTTTGGATATGGGAGGAGTTAAGACTCTAGAATGGCACTATCTTTCTTATGCTTCCTCACTAACTCATATTTGTACACTTGTAGGTGCATTTGTTGGAATAAACATAGGCACTGATGTGTCTGACATGCCATCAGCCTCAGATGTGTTTGCCATACTTAAAGCCCATCAAATTACTCACGTGCGCCTTTATAATGCTGACAGTCACATGCTGAAATCCCTTTCAGACAGTGGAATTGAAGTGATGGTTGGTGTCACAAATGAGGAAGTACTAGGGCTAGGGGAATCTCCATCTGCTGCAGCAGCCTGGGTCAATAAAAATGTTGCATCTTACTTGCCTTCAACTAATATTACAGCCATTGCAGTCGGCAGTGAGGTTCTTACCTCAATCCCCCATGCTGCACCAGTTCTGGTTTCTGCTATGAATTACCTTCATAAAGCTCTTGTTGCTTCCAACCTAAATTTTCAGGTCAAAGTTTCAACCCCTCAATCCATGGACATTATCCCCAGGCCATTCCCTCCTTCCACTGCCACCTTTAATTCTTCATGGAACTCTACAATTTATCAGCTCCTTCAGTTTTTGAAGAACACAAACTCCTATTACATGTTAAATGCCTATCCATATTATGGTTACACTAATGGAAATGGCATTTTCCCACTTGATTATGCTCTTTTTCGATCACTTCCCTCGGTTAAGCAAATCGTTGACCCAAACACTCTTTTCCACTATAACAGCATGTTTGATGCTATGGTGGATGCTACCTATTATGCTGTAGAAGCTCTCAATTTTTCTGGAATCCCTGTTGTTGTCACTGAAACGGGATGGCCTTGGCTTGGTGGAGCCAGTGAACCTGATGCAACTATTGAAAATGCTGAGACCTTCCTTAAGAATTTGATCCGGCGAGTTTCAAATGATTCAGGTCCACCTAGTCAACCAACCATACCCATTAACACATACATTTATGAGTTGTTCAATGAGGACAAGAGACCTGGGCCTGTCTCAGAGAAGAACTGGGGTGTATTTTTTACTAATGGGACTGCTGTTTATCCTCTGAGTTTGAGTGGTTCTGATCAAATTACAGGAGATTCTTCTACAGTCTTTTGTGTGGCAAAAGATGATGCAGATTCTGATAAGTTGCAAGTTGGGCTGAACTGGGCTTGTGGGCAAGACCAGGCTAACTGCGCTGGCATCCAATCAGGGCAGCCATGTTATCTTCCTAACAATCTCAAGAATCATGCATCTTATGCTTACAATAATTATTATCAAAAAATGCACAGTGTTGGTGGAACATGTGACTTTGATGGTACAGCTACAACAACCACTAAAGATCCCAGTAAGTATTCCTTCATAATCTTTCATTGTCATTCTTGTGAATAGTTGCTAATGTGTGGTTGCTTTATACGGTGGTTAAACCCTGGATTTCACTGTCAACCTCTTAACTTATTACTAATTTTACAACAATTTAAGTTACTCCCTCCAATGCCAGTATGCCGAACTTCTACTGGAAGAATGTCAAGGACAGAGGATCTTCTTAATGTCTGTTCCATGTAAAATTCTAGATGCAAGTCTGATTCTCCTTCGATCTTTTGTTTTTGTTCTATCTGATGTCTATTGAATGCAATTTCTGATGAAGATTAACTTCCTTTTAAAGTAAAGTTGCAGATATAAGGCTGTGTTACATTCAAAGAATTCTTCTTTTTCTACTTTGAAATTGGGCCACTCGCCCTTGTAAATTTCAGAAGAGCCACCTTCATCTCTCTTTTTGTTTCACTAGTAACTTATTTTGCATATTTGTTTTAAGGTTTGGAACTTCTTTGATTTTAATCTTTGCATAAATTGTGCTCAAACTGCCTATCAGGAGTTGTTCGAAGTTGCTTGCAAAGCCAAGTTGCATTTATTTTTTAATTAGTGGAAGCATGGATGTACTTCCTGTGGGAATAGGTAACCTTTGATCATGAAATGGAATGTGCTTTGAAATCAGTCAAAATAAGGGAAGATGGAAGTAGTAGGATGTTTCTGTATTCTTTTTCCAGTCGTAAATATGTTCTGAAAGTTATGGCTATTAGATGCTTTTTACTTAAATGACCTGTCATAGCTAGGAGCCTTGTACACACTTACATGTCATTGGCATAATATTATGGCACAAACAATAGTTCGGAAACATATATGAATGTCAAGTAAAGTTCTTTCACGCATATATTCTATTGAAGCAAACCGTAAATCTCAGAATTTCCCTAATCTGGCTGAAAAGTGATGTTAATAATCTGCATACATGAGATCAAGTTTCTTTTCAGCTGAATATCTCCACCTTTTATGCTCCTTTTCCCATAAAAGGGGGGGGGGGGGGTTATGCTGGGTGGGATCTTTGGCCTTTGCATGTTAAGTGCTTCCGGACATGTTTCCCTTCTTTTCATTATAGTACTTTTTTTATTAAGTTTCCGTTATAGTACCTTTTTGCGTTTATTTTTGTTGTAAATTCTTTTTCATCTAGATATTCAGTGTGTTCTTTCGTTTTTATGTTTTGTTTCTCATGGTTTCTTTATTGGTGGCTACCCTTTTGCAGGTTATGGATCCTGTATATTTTCAGGAGGGTGAGAATCTGAATTTGTTTATGATTGACCTGTTCTGTATTAGAAATCTGTTTTTTTATTCATATCTTTATTGTTTTTGGGTGATTCAAATGAAACAGTTCCAATTCAAGCACAAGTGGGGTGATCTCGCCTTCTGTTGCATTTGGGCCTATAAGTCCTATCGGAGGGAGTACAAACCTACCTGTTTCCAAATTTCATTTTCTAATATCAGCAACATCTCTGGCCCTATTCTTGCTTTGCCATGGAGATTAATTCGAGTTTACACCATGTTGAGCATTTACTTACAAGATTCCAGAGTATTGAGGTCATGGGAAAATGCAGAAGGGCTCAACAATAATCAGAAACGTAATCAAATTGTCAAAAATGCACAGCTCTGTGACAGTCAAATCAATGATGATTTTTATTTGTTTTGTTTTAGTTTCAGGGGAATTTACCCCTTTTCTCTGTAGATGCCTCCTTCACGTTTGCCTCTTCTGTTGAGGGAGTTGTAACTAGAGTCTTAACCTTTTTTTTTTTGGACAACATTGTCAACTTGATTTTTGTTCTTTAACAATGAAAATATTATCGAGCTTTACAACTGTGTTTCTTGTTCTTTACCTCGTTTCCCTCACTCGGGTACTTATATAATTATCTCATTCATTGTGCATTCACTTTAGATTTTGTGGTTCTTGTTTAGATTTGATTGTAGAATTTCCTTGGACTAAATGTAATTTTTACTGTCACATAAACAGAGGACGATAAAAGTTATAGTCTCTCTCTTCATCAATGGTTTTGGTTTTTTTGAAATAGAAACTTCTTAATCTTTCAATTGTTTTTGGGTGGATGAGATTTTATCACAAAATAAAAACAATGACATATCAATTTTTAAAAATTCAATAAAATATATTGTTGATAAGTCATTATTTTTATTTGATGGTAAAATTTTGTCCATCTAAAAATAATTGAAGGGTTAAGAATAAAAAAACTGAAAATTAAAAGAACTGAAATCTTTTCGTCAAATGGAGAATACTTTTGAGCTATGTAAATCAAACAATAATTTTTTTGTTGAAATCTTATCTTCCACACATAGAGGGGGTTATTATATTGCTATGCATGGACTTATTTTCTTGCTCAAGCTTGCAAAAATATAAGGATTGGCTGAGCTAGGATTCTCACACGTTTAAGTTTTAACAATGAAGATTAAAAAAAGAACGAATAATGCGTATGTGATTGCAGAGGCTAAATATTATCATTTGTCGATTTTCATAGCTTGACTCTCGAGTCTGAGTTTTAATTTAGTTAAATAAATTTTTAAAATTTGATTTTTAGTCAAATTTGTTTTTAAAGTTTCAATCTAATTAAATAAGTTCCAAAAATTTTATTTTGGTTTAATTAAGTTTTTATGTTAACTCTCTATGATCGAATTGTTCTTCAGAAGAACTTTCTTTGTATTTTAAGCACGTGGATTGTGGATAAGCAAGCGGCGATTTAGGGAGCTAAGGGTCTATTAACGGAGGCTTTGATTGGATCAAATTGAAACTTCAAAAACTTATTTGATTAAATTAAAATTTTGATAATTAATTTGATCAAAAGATCAAATTCTGAAAAATTATATTACCAAAACCAAAGTATGAGATTTAATTTGACCAAAAGACCCAACTATCGTGAATTTGCCTATTGCAGATCAAGAAAAACGTAAACCCCGTTTTCCCAATTGAAACATTTTGGGCCTAATGAGAAAGTGTATTTAGCCCGGCTTAAATCAGCAACAGTAATCATTATCATTAGCAGTGCAACTGCTGCTATCAGCTTCATGTATGAACAGTCAAAGCCAAAACCTCACCTTGTCTTATCCATCTTTCTTGTATATATATCATAGCTCATGCTTATCAGCGCATGAAACAGTGCGTATTGGTGCATTGGAGAGTGAAGCGAAAACAATGAACAACAACAGCACATGCACTGTGATTGCAGGAGGAGGCAGATTATCGTCATCGTCAACAACAACAATAACAGGTAGAGGAACATCGTCATGGGTGTCGACAACATCAGTGTCTGCATCAGGGAAGAGGATACAGAGGGAGATGACAGAGCTCAACAAGGACCCACCTCCCGATTGTTCCGCCGGGCCCAAGGGTGACAATCTCTACCACTGGGTCTCCACCATTATTGGGCCCCAAGGTCTCTCCTTCCTCTTTTCTATATGCTCTATATGCTTGCTATTACGTTGTTACCACTATCTTTTTGGAAAATTTTGTTGTTCTTGTGAAGTGGGTTGTTGTTGAATTCCTTGTTTTCATGCTTACTCAAGGTTTATTGATCAATTTGGGATTCTATGCTCTCTATTTTTGGAAGATGTGGTTGTTCTTGTGAAATGGGTTGTTGTTGAATTCCTTGATTTCATGCTTTATGTAGTGATTTCGTGGGTTTGCTTTCCCTGAGTATTAATTAGCTTACTTGAGGTTTGTTGCTCAATTTGAGCTTTATGCTCTCTATTTTTGAAAGATTAATTCTGAATGGTTTTTACGAAATGGGTTGTAGTTGAATTTCTTGTTTTCATGCTTATTTTACTTTTATTTGGATGAATCAGAATTTCGTTCCAATAGAAAAGCACAAAAGTGCTATAGTACACAGAGAAACAGAGGCCTGAATGCTAATAGACCTAGCAGAAAAAAAAACACCTGAGGCTATTCAATTACATCCCAAGGAACAATCAATATTTTGCAAAGTAAGAACATCAAGCATGAAAATAATTATGAACTTCTTGCTTCAGTGCTCGAGGCTGGTGTTTAAGTTTTCCTTTTCTGGACTGTTTCCTTGATTTACTTGCTAAATTTAAGTCTCTTTTTTTGTTTGTTTGGTTTGTTCATTGAATTTACGAAAACAACTGAGCATGATTTTCAATAATGGGTAGTCAGTATTTTTTGGCTTTCAAGTTCTTCTTTTGGTTTTGTGGTTCTTTTTATTTTGAGTTACTTGGCTGTATTTATTTAATTTGATGATTTTGAACTTGCTTGGTTTATGCTTATAATATGATTAAAAGCATTAATATGTTTGTCATAATTTCTAAAAACTAGAATGCTTTTGAGTAAAGAAGTGGTAAAGACATTAGGAAGATAACTTTGCAATGCTTAT
This sequence comes from Bretschneidera sinensis, assembly GCA_023935145.1. Taxonomy (NCBI): domain Eukaryota; kingdom Viridiplantae; phylum Streptophyta; class Magnoliopsida; order Brassicales; family Akaniaceae; genus Bretschneidera; species Bretschneidera sinensis. The sequence continues at coordinate 1,244,880 of CM043697.1, read as the reverse complement.
GCCTAGGAGAATGTGTGGTGTTTTGTGACTATCTGGAGACACAACTTCTATAATGAATAATATACTTGCATTTAATTAGTGGTAGCTTTTCTTTGCTTGTATAAATTCATTCTCCTACATTCATCAAAATTCAAAATAGAATAGTTTCTCACTTGTGACTGTGCCAGGTATGATATGGGAGGGGCCAAATACTGATTTGCATATGTAGTTATTTGTTAACTTTGGCTGTGTGAACTTATTACATTAATTTATGGATTTTAGACGTGTGCATTAAAAGTTTCAAATTGACCTTGACAAACCTATATTGTTATTGTCAAGGATAGATCATGATGGGAATTCATATCCTTGTCTATCCTTCATAATAGAAATGATATAGAGACTAGTGATATTCTAATTTTCTAGAAACTTCAATTTTTTTAATGAAAAACAGTCTGTAAGCAAAGATTGCAAGACAGAAATATTTTATCCCTTTGCGAACCTTTACATGTTGGTGCATGAAAGAGTTGAAAATTTTCCAAAAAAGAAGAGAGAATGATTGGAGTATTTAATTTTATGATATTATAATAATAACAGTAGTCATACTTGTTATAAAAGAATTACTAGGGTATGTCATGTACCATGGAAGAATGTGGTAATTCTGTGGAGTACAACCATGTTCCCAAATCATTGGAAGGCATGAGTTTATAACTTATAATTGAATAGCTATGAGAGAATGGAATAATCACCAAAATTGGTAATACAAAGGTCTAAAAGCTTTCATCAGTTAAGTATCTTAGATATATACGAGCCTACGAGATAGATGCACCTCGATGCCGTGAAGGTATTAATTAACTTGCAATTTCAAGAGTCTCTACCCCTTTGTTTTTGGTTTAAGCTCCTTATGGTAACTATGAATGTTAATTACAATATCGAAGGCTTCATGGCTTATAGATCATAGTATTTTACAATTTCTTTCTAAAACAACACCTAATGTCTTTGGACTCTTTTCGATGCCTTTGCTTTAGTCTTAGCTTAACTGCCTTGCTTGTATTTTCTCTAGAAAAATTCACCTAATTGAGTTTAATTCTAAAGCAACACTTGTGATGTTGTGCTCGGTAAAACATGAGCGCCACCACAGACCTTTATGTTCTCTTATTTTTTACTGACCACGCGTTCGTTATGTGACCAAGAGATGATTATCTTGCTTGTGTTTGCTTTCTGAAGATTGTCTTAGTTTTGTTAAAATTTGTGTTAGTTGCATTCAAGAGATGATTGGGAGGATATATATATTAATCTTCTCTGCAATACTGACAATTTCTGACACTGTGCAGGGACACCGTACCAAGATGGTATATTTTTTCTTGACATAATATTTCCAAGCGATTATCCCTTCAATCCTCCAAAGGTATGTGTTTTCGTCTGAGTGTCCATTTCCCTTTATGGATGCAGGTTTTCTTTCTTGTTTCTGTTTTTCTTTTGGGGGCTGGGGGTTGGTTGGAGAGGGGAAGCTAATGAAAAATATAGCTATGGCTATATGCATTTTCATCACAAGTAATCTTGTCTCTATTAAGTGCATGTTTAAGAAGAAAGGATGATCTAAAGTCCACATTAACCTTCATTTGCGTTGTAGCTTAAGAAGGACATACATGATTTTGAAGCCATGCCGATATTAGAGGTTACAATGTCTAACTCTAAAGGACCAAGAATGCCATACTCGGCTTAGAGGGGCTTGCTCGCACTAAAATGTTGCTGCAGGCTGGTTTACCTAGCATGAATTATTTGAGTGCTATTGGAAGTAATAATATATTTGCAAACATAGATCTGATAAAAACTGGAGGTTTATTGTTGAAATGATGTTAGGCTGGATACAAATGTTTAATAGGTTGACCTTACCTGACATATTAGCATTTCCCTATTGTACCGTTTATTCTTCAATGCATGTTATTATATTGAAGGCATGCCATCCCAGAAGATGCATGGAGAAGAATGTGGAACGTGTCAGATAATATGTTGAAGAACTAAAAATGCTTCCAATCATCTCTATGGACTATCTGTCTCTGCGTGTAGAGGGGATTCATTCTGCTAGAAATTAAGAAGTGCAATATGCTATAGTACCATCCATTGTTCATTCCTTTGTTCTTTTAGTAACAAGTACAGGTTTGCAGGTAGTATTTAAAACTCGAATCTACCACTGCAATGTTGATTCTTCTGGGAATCTAAGTTTGGACATTCTAAAGGATAGTTGGAGTCCAGCTCTGACAATTACAAAGGTTCTACTTGCAATCAGATCAATCTTCACAAACCCTGACTCGTGTAAGTTCCTCCATTTTCTCTTTGGCGTTGTTTGGGATCTTCTTAAAGCTTGATTCAAGCAAGTTTGCTTAAATTTATCAAGATAAATTTTGCCTTGAACCGTTTAAGCAAATTTGCTTAAATAAAGCTTTAAAAGGATCCCAAACAAGGCCTTTGGCATTGTTCTCTCTGGATGGGTTAGTGGGTGGTATTTTTTGGATATGGGGGCTGTCTATGTGCTAAGGGAGGGAGGGAGGGAGGGAGGGGGGTGGGGGAGAAATCTTGGGTTGTGTCATGTTTTATTCACCACTGATTTCAAATTGAAGAAAAGACTTCTAGTCACGCCAACCCAAAATGCCAAAACAGACATGCAACTAGGTGGGCATAAAGATCTTATCATACTCAAACTGGTGAGGGGAACTTGGTTGGATTCTGATGCACTGTTTACATCAAAGAACACTAGACAATTTTCATTTTGTGCTTAAAACTTTAATGCATTAGACTTGCTTAGAAGTTATGAAATGTGGAGTTGCAAACCCTATATCCTGAGATGTACCATTTTCATTGCGAAAGCATTGATATTCTCGTTCTTGCAGATAACGCACTTGTTCCTGGCATTGCCCGCTTATACTTGGCAGATAAAGCAAAACACGATGAACTAGCTGCAGAGTGGACACTGCGATTTGCCAAGTAATCTGATGCTTCAACTTATAAATTCGGAAGCTGACTATTGAATACTATACTTATGAGGCATCCAAATCCTAAGATAATGGTGAAAATGCTTGCTCAATTCTCCGCAAATTGGAATTGTAACCTTATCATGAAAATATATGGCATATTTGACAGCTACTGCGACGAAACGACGTCTTATAGACATTTTGAATCACATATTGGGGTTCAAATGCTCCAACAATTTCGTTGTTGGATAAATTCTTAGCAAATTAATGTTGAATTGATTTATCCAAAAGGAAGAAAAAGACAATTGAATTGACTTGAGTTAGAATCAAAATAAAAATGTTGTTTGAGTTTCTTCTACTTTCCTTGAATAATTGGAAATATTTTATGAACAAGGAAAGATGAATTTCCTTGAGCTGCAACTTAGTAAGGTTCTATTTGAGTCGGATTATTCTAAAATTTGAACCTGACTAATAGAGCCGATATGAGAGAAAACCTAAATCAAAACCAATCGGAATTGTAAATCGATAAACCGGTTTCATTTGGTTTGGTTTGATTTGTTATTTAAGCTTTGTGTTGATTTCAAAGCTATTTCAGCTATATTACCTAATGGACAATATTCTACCATGGTTTATAATTTATTCATTTTAATTTCTTGTCCATATGAAACTAAAATAAACTAACATTCATTTGATATGTTTAAAAGTTTAATGCAATTTATATATTAGACAAACGGCAAAATCACATTATTGGTTCTCGTAGTTTGTATCTTTAGTTAAATTATTCTTCAAATATTTAATTATATCAAATAAATTTTCAAAATTCCTAACAATGATAGTTTATGCCACAAGACTTCAGCAACATGATCATGACCCTTATTGACAACTTAATTTGTAATAATTGCACTTAAAAAATCCTCAGCCCATCTCCTATTTTGTATTATGCAACTTAGCTCATAAATATGAAGTTTTTCTTCAATCAACTGACTCATCGATCTTTCATATTATTATAATTAAGATTAATCTCCTGAGATCTTCATATGGGACTCCATACCGTTTAGTACTAATTGTTTCATGATTTTGGACTCTAAAAGCATCATAAGGTCTGGACCTGATTGAGGCCGAGTCATTTGATTTTGATGGCATAGCAAATTTATTATTAAATAATTTAGTGCTACAAAGTTACGTGGTGTAAAATAGTCTACAAAAATATGATCTAATCTGTATTTCTTTTGTGAAAGATATTCCTTCATACACCATATGTATTTCTTGCTATATAATTTTATGTGAGCATTCTTAGAGACCATCTACGACTTATGAAGTAAGGAATGTTTTCTTGTGACCTTAGAACTACCTACAGGAACCAATACTGTGATTTATAAAAAAAAAAACCCAAATCCGTGCCAACCATCAAAGAAAGGAAGGATTTTTTTGGTTGGTTCGAGTCTAAATTAAATAGTTTAGATCAATTGAAAACTCCAGTGATAATTTTAAAATTTTTATCGGTAATGTTAATTTTTGGACGAAACGTTTTGTTTCAATGAGGTGAGGGGTAAGCTCTGAGGCGTTGGAGCGTAAGCTTTTTGAAACGTTGAGATGTTTTGAATAAAATAATATTAATTAAATTATAAAAAAATTAAAATTAAAATAATAAAAATTAATTAATTATCAATAAACTTTACTAACTTAAGACATATGAATAAATATTTATCAAAATATTTTTACATAAATATCAAACAATTTGATGAAAATTTTAATCACATATGATATTAGACGTACGCTATCGTTTGTTGCATATGTATCCATCGATTTACACTATGGTCCTCCAACATAGTAGTTTCATTTGTAATGACGTTCAATCAAAATGTTGAAAATTTAAAATTCTGACCTAAAAGGCTGAAAATCCGGGTAAGTCTTTTGAATCTTTTGGGTCGTTTTGAAATTTTAATAAAATAATATTAATTAATTAATTAGAATAATAAAATAAAAATAATTTAATTTTTAATTAATTAATTGATTATTATCAGAGTTTAATACTTTACTAACTCTCTCTATAGTCTGATAATTATAATTTTATAAATATTAATATATATTTATATATAAATTATATGAAATATAACTTATATTTCTATATTGTTGTAATTTATAAGTGATTAATTAAATAGTTTGTAATTATTATTAAATTAAATAATATATATTATAAATTTAGAAAGGGTAATAATATCCCACCAAAAATACTATCTCAATGACTAAAGTTTATGACACATATGAACTCATGCATTCGAGCTACAAAAACAGAAGCAGAATTAAAAGGGCTGATATCTATGAAACTCTTTATATCTCAACTAACCAATTTTTTTTTTTTGAAAGAAATGTTTTTTTATGTCCACCCACCAGTCTTTACCCCAGAATTTAGCATCTTCCATTTTAGCATAGTAAATAAACCTTGAAGATAGGTGGGTTGCTACATAAACATGTGTCCATATCACGTGGTCCAACTAAAACTAAGTTGCCTACCTACTACTGACTATGATATAAAACGTTACGTGCGAAGTTAGAGGAAGGATTTAAGCTTAAACCCAGCTTAGATCCCCAATCATCAGCGGTACATGGAGTAATTATCGTACCCATAGACACTTTGTAGAGGGAGAGGCAGAGAATTTTGGAGAGGAAAAATGGGAAAAAGCATAGGTGAAGTGGGTGTGGATGATTACGTGAAAGCAGCAGGGCTAAGCATAGAGGATGCCAAAGAAATTGACAAAATCGTGAGAGAAGCAATTTCAGGAGCCAAAGGGTCTGACCCAAGAGAGGTGTGGCGCGAGCTGGTGGGTCAGAGGGTGCTAAAGCCATGGCACCCTCATGGGCTCCACCAACTGGTGTATTACTCTGTCTATGCCCATTGGGATGCATCCTCCTATGGCCCTCCTCTTTACTGGTTCCCTTCTCTGTATGTCTCTCTTTTTTGCTCTTCTGCTTTCTTCTCTGCTCTCTTATCTGTATGATCTATAACTTCTTTTTTTTATTCATTTTGTTGTTTTATTTATTTTTCTTTTCTTCTTTCTCTATCTATCTATCTATCTATTTTTAATATATATATTTTGTTCTGTGTTTGGTCTTACTCGGTTCTCACATTTTTCCTTTTCTGGGTTAATTACAATTTGCTCCACTCCATATCAAATTCAGCCACTGGTTTAATGAACATTCTTGCGTCAATGAGGCTGAAACATGGAAAGTTTGGCGCCTAAAATGAAGAATATATAAACTGATTTCAAGAAAAATCAACAATAATATGCAAAAATTTGCACACAATCAAAACTTGACGAGCTGTTTTGTCTGTGGTCTTCTGTATGTGAATTGGCATTGTAGTTTCAATCTATCACAAATTTGATTTTAATTTTTTTTTAACTCTATGGCTTAAACAGCCTAACCAATGATTGTAAGATAAGCCAAACTAATGACAAGGAAGATGAAACAACTGAGTAAAATTGGGAATTAACATTGAAAATGATCAAGATAGATGTCCAGAAAATACCCATTGGATAACGTTTAGTTATGGTGATTTATATGCATTTCAATAGAGTAGTTTCTATGATTTTCTAGGTAGCATTTTACCTTACTTGAGGAAATGCATGTACCTATATATCCCCCTCATCAACTAAGTTTAGCCATTGTACTATAGATTGAATCCAAGTATTTCTCATTTGATTATGTAGTGGAAACTTGGGGTCACTTAATTATATCAGCTTACTCCCTTGGAGATATCATCAATTCAATTCTCATAGCCATTCTTGATTTTCTCCTTATGTCAGATATCAGTCTAAACTCACAAACTTAGGACGCATGATGGAAATTCATGGTCCAAAGCTTTTAGGGGCTTCATACAAGGACCCTATAACAAGTTTTAGCCTCTTTCAGAAATTCTCTGTTCAACATCCTGAAGTAAGTACTACAGTAATAATTATAGATACAGTTACCCTTCTTCAGATAAATGTTTAGTTTAATGCAGAAGGATAATTACAAGTTAACGCATAATGAATTTTCTTTTGAATATAATGTTTGTAAATGACTTTCAGGCTTATTGGTTGATTGTTCTAAAGGAGCTTTCTCTAGTATTTCGTGAAACCCCAAGGTGTATTTTAGATACCAGTGACAAGTCCAAACATGGAGGAACGTGGCTTCCAGGTTCAGTTCTAAACATTGCTGAATGTTGTTTAGTGCCCACAAATCATCCTAGAAAAGAGGATAGTAGTTTGGCTATTGTATGGAGAGATGAAGGCTGTGATGATTCCAAAGTTAATCGTATGACATTAAAGGAACTTCGAGAACAAGTAATGTATGCTCTCTTGTTTTTACCTCTATTTGTGATTGACAATTTGTTTCCTATAGTTTTGTAGCGTGCGTTGTTCTGATCAAATCATATATATACACATATGTTGATTTACATTTTACTAAATCAAAATTGTATGGAATATATTTTGTAAAGTATGTTTCTTTTATATATTGATTTCAATTTCTTGTCTACAACATAACTGTTCTCAGGGGGAACATGGAAACAAATATGATGTTAACATATTCTTTCTATAGTGACATATAGGTGCATTGCATGTCCAAATACCCACTTGATAAGTTGCTCATGTTTTGGTAGCGAAATCTTGGAATTTTAAACCAAGCTTTGTGTTATGATGCAGTGGACTATTGAGTAGTGAGTACCATTCTGTTGCCAAATTTGTGAGTTTTTGGGAAAATGCTAGCATCTTTATCTGTATGTCTTGATAAAAAATAAAGTAATCATTAAATAAAAATGAAGTATAGAAGGAAAGAAGAAGGAGGCCTTGTCCTAGTAATGTGGGATAGGAGCAGAATTTAGGTTATTTTCCTTTTATTGGCTGACATTGATTCCATTTCTTCTTTTTTTTACCTTGTAGTAAATTTGTCTTCTGTCCTGTTGTTCCATCATTCCTTTTGCATTTTAATTTGTCAGCTTTTTCTTTATCTGTGTTGATGCGTTTACAACATTTTTTGAAGGCTGGTGGCAAATGCACTTGATGCAACATTTACAAAGGGCGATGCAATTGCAATTGACATGCCAATGACAGTCGATGCAGTCATTATTTATCTGGCAATTGTATTAGCTGGATATGTTGTTGTATCAATAGCTGACAGCTTTGCAGCAAAGGAAATCTCAACCCGCTTACGTGTCTCTAATGCAAAGGGTATCTTTACTCAGGTGATCTTTCACTTTTATGTCTTGTCTAATAAGTGATATGCTGAGAGATTTAGGGTTTAGACAGAGAGAGGGAGATGAAAGACAGAGTTAGAGAGTAGAGAGAGAGAGGCTTAATGTTGGTAGGCAATTGGTTACTAACAATGATATATATAGAGAACATAATAGTTTGAAGTTACATCAATACCCTTACCCCTAACCCTAACACTCTAACATGATAAAAATGGAATTGCAAGGGATATGAGCTGAGTGGCCTTGAATTTTCGTTATCTGCTAAAGGAAATATAATTGGTACAATATATTACATGTCTACTACTATTGAGGTAATGATACCTGACTCTTATGTTTGTGCTTCCTGTTAAATCCCATAAAATAATCTGAGATGCTTAGCTGTGCGAAGTGTCAGAGCTGTTCTTTTTTTTTTTTCTGCAATGTTGTTCAATCTTAATAAATTCATGGCTGATGAACTTTCTTCCCTTTAGTTGTTTTAGTCGTCTTTAGTTATTGAGTTTCCTTTGTATGTGTGTGTGTATGTATGTGTTTGTGTAAGTTTCTGTTCTGTTTTTATTTTGCAATTGGAGAAGTGTACTCTTTTTGAGCTGTCACTTTTTTTTTCTAGATTTAGTACTATGGTAAATAAAATGAAAGGTTGAGTGTTTTGGCATCCAGCACTCCCTGCGGGTGTTGTAGTAGTATTCCTTTCAACTCTGATGCTAGACTTGTCTTTGCTTTTGATTGGAAATGATGCTTGCTTTCAATATTTTTCAGGATTTTATACTTAGAGGAGGTCGGAAGTTTCCTTTATACAGGTAAACTTACCTTTTTACTGTCTATTCTAGATGCTACATTTTGGATTATCTTTGGTAGTGGAGAAAAAAAAAAGTGCATTTGAAACTGCACTAACCCCAGCTGAGCTCCTAAATATGGATGCCTTTACGATAACTTATTTGCTACACTTGTTAGAAATTGAATTAATTTTCCTTTATGTTTGAGATTAATCATTTCTACATGTATGATTTGATTTTCTTGGCAGTGTATGCCATATCTAATCAGAATTCTGTTTAGGATTTTCATTGAAGTCAATGATAGAGAAGAAATGCAATATATTTACACCAAAACAACATTTGATTGATGACCTCCTAACTTCTTAGATAAAAAACTTTATAGGATGAACGTCCGGTTTAACCTGATGGACCTCTGAAATGCACTTTTGGGACTCAAATGCCACCTTTTATAAATATTACTACAAAATCTTTAATTTTTTGTGTCAAATGGCAATAGTGAAGAGCGATCATGCTGAACCCCTTATTCGATAGGTTCGAGGAGCCTCTTGAAACATTTTTCAAGGAGCTCCCAATTTCATTTTGCTTATGCTAAACTTTGTTAAATTATTCATCAGGCTTGCAAATTTAATCATATATATTTGAGCACATGCTACTTTTGGCCGAAAAATAAATTCAATACACCTGTTTTCCTTTGAAGTGCTTCCCTGATGGCCCTTCGTGAGAGTGCTTTACCATGAAGCACTTACAAAAAGGAAGCAAAACCTAGCTGTTAATGTCATTACATTTATCAGTAGACCACTGTTATTTTTCTTTATCTTGCAGTCGAGTGGTAGAAGCTGCTCCACATAAAGCCATTGTCCTCCCTGTAATTGGGAATGAAGTAGGCATTCAATTAAGAGAACAGGATACATCATGGGGAGATTTTCTGTTAGGTTCCAGTCACAGTCCAAGGTAAAGTGTACAACTACGAATCTATGTTTGGGGTGGCTCACTAAAACAGTCCATGGTATTGCAATGTATTTATCCATCTTTATTCTTTCAGGTTCTTCTGCAGTTTCTCCGATTAATGTCTTACATTATTGTTCAATATTTAAATTTCAGTATGTAATGACATTTCCTTTGTGGCAGACCAAATTATTATTCTCCAATTTATCAACCAGCAGACTCTGTGATTAACATACTTTTTTCATCTGGAACCACAGGTAAAAAACGTTGCAAATATCTTGTTTTTGTAATATGACATTCCTTCATAAAATGATTTCTAGTCTATCTATTCATCTTCATCAGGAGACCCAAAAGCTATACCATGGACGCAACTGTCACCGATTCGATGTGCTTCTGATTCATGGGCTCACATTGATGTTCAAGTTGGAGACATTTGCTGCTGGCCAACAAATCTAGGATGGGTGATGGGACCAATTTTGCTTTTCTCATGTTTTCTAAGTGGTGCAACTCTTGCTCTCTATCACGGATCTCCTCTTGGCCGTGGGTTTGGAAAATTTGTTCAGGTAACACCTCCAGTGCTTATTCTTATCTGCGAAGTATCAGTTAGTGCTCGTCTTTCCAGAGCTGAGTTCTAGGAGGGGAGGTTTAGATATGGTCTTAACATTCGGTATGTTTGCATAATGTTTCTCTTCTCAAGATTAAAGTAATCTAATTTCATTAAAGTAACAATACAGTGAGAAAGAAGGGGATGTGAGGTGAATCTTAGTGTCAAGCTGGCGGATAAGAGTGCAATAGAGGGGTATATTAAATGTTCAGTAGGACCAGAAGCCTTGTAATTTTGAAAATATTATACCATTAGATGAAATGAAACATGCATTGGACCTGAAAATCTTAAAACTGCTAAGCATCTGTTATCTTGAAACATTATTCCGGTGGCAATATTATCAGAAGATTCTCTCAAATGCTGCTTGGTCGATGATGGAAAATCAGATAAGTTTTTTCAGTGGCTTTAGTGTTAAAGAAAGTCATACCGTACACTACTATTCTAAAGTAGAGAACAGAGAGTAATAGGAAGGTTTACTTGAATTTTTATCGAAACTGAGGCGTTTCACTACAGTATTGGAAAAGTGGATAGCACTGAAAAATACATTTTGTAGTAGAATAATTATCATGCGCCAATCAAACATAATCTTCTGTTACATTTGTTCAGGATGCTGGAGTGACCATTTTGGGTACAGTTCCGAGCTTAGTAAAAGCTTGGAAGAGTACAAACTGCATGGAAGGCTTAGATTGGACAAACATAAAGTAACCATCTTCTTGAACTTCCAAATATAAATGTTTGCATATAATTTTTGAGAAAACAGACTTAAAAGGTATGCATTTTCAGGTCCTTTGCTTCCACTGGGGAAGCCTCCAGTGTTGATGATGACCTTTGGCTTTCTTCTAAAGCTTACTACAAGCCCATTATTGAATGTTGTGGAGGCACAGAACTTGCATCATCCTACATCCAAGGGAGTCCACTGCAGCCACAAGCTTTTGGAGCATTTAGCACCTCATCGATGACAACAGGCTTTGTCATACTGGATGGACATGGAGTTCCTTATGTAAGACTACGTATAATGACTGTTTTGTGACTGGGGTTCAATTTGTTTTACAATCATTGCAAATCATCCTGTCACCACATCATGATGCCAGTGCCTTACGTACTCTTTGATTGCAGTAACTGGTGAGGGTGATGGGTGACAGGATGATGATTGCTATGATTGTCATATGGAAAGTACTGATTTATTGAGACCAAGGTTGGAATTTTAATGGATTTATTTGATTTCTTTTTGACAATTTGACAGCCAGATAATCAAGCTTGTGTCGGTGAAGTGGGTCTGTTCCCTCTATACCTGGGAGCAACTGACAAACTGCTCAATGCTGATCATGAGAAAGTTTACTTCAAGGGAATGCCTACTTATAAAGGAATGGTATGCTTAGACCTGACTTTTCTAGAATCCTTGAATAGAGACCTCTTCGTGTGCTTAGTTGTACTATCATATAATATGCACAAGTACTACTGGAAAACATCCAAAATTTTCAAACCCTGTTGACAACATTACATGCTGTGGATTAGCTGGCTTGGGTTCACTGGGAATCTAGGTCTCTCTATGCTGAAATTTATAGGGCCTATATTTGCATTTCAGGGCATCCTTAAGAATCCTATTTATCAAGTTTATTGTTTTGAAGCCTTGTTCAGGTTCATAGGTGTCAGTTCTCAATCACAGAAGGGTGAGAGTGGGACAAGAGAAAGTTTGTTATCTCATTCTTAAAAGAGTGATTAGAGTGATCATGTCATGGAATGGGCCATTGCTAAAGTGATCAACATAACTGCATCTGTTTTCTAATTCTAGTTTTTTTTTTTTTTTTTTTTTCTTTCTTCTTGCTGCATTGAAGGCTAGCCAAATTTAATCCTAGAGTCATCAATTCTTTCAACCCCAATGTATAACTGGGTAAAATTTTTTGTTGAACTAATGCTGTTCTGTCTGAAATCCTTCCTATCAATAACTGGCAGCAGTTAAGAGAATTGTCAATCAATCATTTTGTAAATACAAAAAAAAAAAACAATGATTAATAATACCTTTTAAATTCTCCTTTATACCCTAATATATATATTGGCAGTTCCTCAGAAGACACGGGGATGTCATTAAAAGAACTGTTGGAGGCTATTTCATCGTACAGGGCAGGGCTGACGACACCATGAATCTTGGAGGCATTAAGGTATGTCATTCTCACACTTTCTTTGATCATTGACGACAGAAATTGCTTACACCTGTTTCAAAAAGGTTGGTGGGCTAACTATATGACATGGGAAGTTGACCTTTGATTTTCTTATCTTCACCAAATAAGCTCTTGACACAGCACGTAAACTGATATTTGAATGAATTTAAACACACGATCATTTTTCTTTAAGTTGGCACACCTTGACTACTTTTGGAATCATGAAAACTTCAAATATTTTGTTTATGCAGACAAGTTCTGTTGAAATTGAACGAGTGTGTGACCGGGCTGATGAACGAGTCTTGGAGACGGCTGCAATCAGTGTAGCGCCACCAAGTGGTGGTCCAGAACTGTTGATAATATTTGTGGTATTGAAGAAAGGATTTAACATCCAACCAGAAGAGTTGAAGATGAGATTCTCAAGAGCCATCCATAGCAACCTCAACCCTTTGTTCAAGGTTTGATTCTATATATATATATATAAAATCTTTTTCATTTGTCTGCTCATTTAATTTGGATACCTTGATGTGGACCAAATTATTCTTTTCTTCACTATAGTGGGGGGATCTGCAGTCATAAATTCTTGAGTAGAAACTAGAGAAGGAGGGGGGGAGGGGGGAGCATTGCAAAATCTGAAAGTGTTGCAGAATATATTTCCGGTTTCAATCTTGAAATCTTACAGATCTTCGGGGAAAAACTCTGTGAAAAAGTTTAATTAGCTACTTGCAAATGGTGTGAATAAAAAAATTTCGCTTCCACAGTGGTGTTTAAACCAGAAAATAAGTCAATTTTCCGAGTGACTGATGTGACTATTGTTTGATTAATTAACAGGTGAGCATTGTTAAGATTGTCCCAGAGTTTCCCCGAACTGCTTCTAACAAGTTACTAAGGAGAGTTTTGAGAGACCAAATCAAGCAAGAGCTATCTGTTCGGAGCAGAATCTAGCGTCCACATCATCGACATTTGGTGCATCAGATTACAACCATTCATTATCCGTACAAGTATAAGATCTTTTTTTGAAATGGATCAATCAATTAAGTAAATCATTGTTGAAGATGTAGATTATGAATTGCATGTGGCTTGCATAAGTAGCCTATTGTCAAATAAATTGACTTGTTCACAGTATGGTATGAAATAGAAATTCTGCAACTTTGTCACAACAGTAATCTACTATAATTATCATGTTTAATAAAGAGATAATTCTCTCCATTTGGCCATTTTTGCTGCGCATTCTGTTGGATATAAGAGAGATTCTACTCTTTCACCTCTTGTTCTGGTGGATGGAACCATTTTTGTGTTTATTATTAAGCTTATATTTGATATTTCAGTGGACAATCTATCCATTTTTGTCTTTGCTCACCTAAACAGGTTTGCATTGACACCCTGTAGTTTATTTTCATCAAAGGAACAAAGCTTAAAATTTTGGAGTAACTGAGAAACATCACAAATTCAACTGTATTTTTCCCATCATATACCTCCCTGAAACCGGTCTGCATTCTATGGCTCCAAGTTTATTGTCATCAAATTACAAAGCTTACCATTTGGAGTAACTGAGAAACATCATATCTTTGCAAACTCAACCGTATTCTTCCCGTCGTGCGCCTTCCTGAAGAAATGCTTAACATAATCTGAATAAAGAACTTGCTTATAGATTGGTTTCTCCCCAGTTGCAAGCACTTCAGGCAAAGGACAGATTGTGTCACAAGGCCTTGGGTTGATAAAAATGGGAACTGAAATCCTGTTCTTGTTTCTATTGGCAACCACACGGTGTTCTATGCTTTTGTATAGGCCGTTGCTCATTATTTGCATTGCATCACCAATATTGATCACAAGGGAACCATCAATGGGAGGAACATGAATCCAGTGGCTATCACCATTGCCTCCTCCTCCTCGGACGTAAAGCCCGCCGATATCATCCTGAAGGAGGATAGTGAGGGTTGAGACATCAGAGTGACGGCCTACTCCTACCGTGAGCTCGGGATTAGGACAGATGGGGTAGTAGTTAAGATTAATCCTCACTGAACCCATCAAGAGAAATTCTTTTGTTTCATCAATTTCTTTCACATTCAGCCTCTTCATTAGCACTTGTAATAACCTTCTAATGACAATTTGAGTCCTCGTCATGTATTCTAGCACTTGAACCCTGGAAGCAAAAAATATCATTAGTTCATGATTGTCATATTCTTATACGAACTTGAATATATATATGCAGTATGTGAAGTTTGTGAATATAGGAAGTACATGTGTGTGTGTATTTGCTATGGATAACTTAAAAAGAGTTTAGTTTTGTTTACTTGCAGACAGGAGGCCACAATGCAGAAGCCTCATCCTCAGAAGCATAGAAGAGGCTAAGGTAATCTTTCCACTCCAAGGCCTTCTCTGCTTCAGGACTAAAGCTAGTACCAAATCTCACATTGTTAGTAGGTGAGATTTCCTTTGAGTACTTCCTCTTCTCCTCTGCTGGTAACCCAAAGAACCAATGAGTTGCATTCTTGACATTTTCAAGAACTTCATTTGGCACCCCATGGTTAACAACCTGAAAGAATCCCCACTTCTCTGCAGCATCACAGATTGATTTTGCTACTTTTGGGTCATCCCAGTTCGACATATCGATGACGGGTATGGATTCTTGGGGCATGATTTTGGTAACATCGATCCTTTCTTCTTGGGGTTGAATATATTGTTTAGGGAGAGTTTTTAAGCCTATTTCTGAGAGACCCTTCACTCCATTCCCTTGATTTAAGACAAAATCAGTGATATCTGTGGAGTTAGTGATTGGTATTGCAATTGTTGGAGCCATTTTTTTCTAAAACTATATAAGCCAAGTATTTGGAAGAGAAGAAAAGCTTGAAGAAAAGGTAGTGAGGCAGCTTACATTTCATGTACAGCTATTTATATACATGCAATTCTAAATAATTTTCTATTATTCTCTTTAATTATTCAGGTATACCTCACCAGATCACCTAGCAATCTGCATGCCTTAGTTTCTCAATTGTGCTTGAGGTTAAGTGATGCTCCTTATACCTGATCCAGTACATGCTACCCTTCTTTTTCCTCTTTATACAATTCTTCCGTTTGACCTAGTTTTTAAAATGGTTTCTGTTTAAGAATACAAAAGCTATTTTGAATACTGCATTCTTTATGAATCTCATATTCAAGATTATGGTCTTATACAACCATCCGGATGGGACACAGGTTAACACAGACAAAAAAAAAAGTGTCCGGGAAGAACTGTAAAATTATCAACCGTAAAATAAAACTGAATTTGATCTTTAAACCAGTTTGATAGCAGTTTTAACAATCGTTAAAACAATTTTTGTTTCATAACTGTTTTCCTAGAAATTGTTTCAAAAACCATTATAAAATTGAAACTTAAGCCAAACAGTAACATGTGGGGGAGATGATCTCACCTTTGGGGTTGGTTATTTTGGTTTGCTTCATGTTTGCATAAGAAAAATACTTACAAATGGAGTGTATTGTGTCACCTTAAGGGTAGGTGATCATGGATGCTTCATGTCTAATGTTTTAGTAAATTATTTTCACAAAAGCAAAAAATAAAATTAATTTCTGTAGTGATGCAAGATTCAAATTATCACTGTAAACACTACCCATGTTCTCTTTTTCATTCATTCTTTTGATATTTTGGTCAACTGTGAGATTCACACTTCAAATTCTAGCTCTTCTGTAATCAATCTTTAGAAATTGACAATGCAGAATTGGTTTTACCAAGAAGACAAAAGGAAATAATTTTCCTTTCATTTCTTGATTTTTGTACAAGTTTTATCTTATTCTCATTTATCAGTGATATTGCAAATCACCATATAGGCCATATTGGTTCTATTGCTTGTCCACTTCCCTTGTTTGGCAGTCCTATAACAAAGTTATTGAAATGAAGCTCCATGGCACAGCTCTTGCTTGGCTGGCAGAGTTCTTGCATTTAAAGTTTAAACCCTCAAGGTTTCTCTATTTATATGCAGTTATCAACCCTAGTCCTATGTTATGGGAACTCAGGAATAGGTTTTGGATTCGAGTACTTATTTGAATGTTGAATTTCTCTATTGTTTTTTTTTGGAAAAAAATTTATTTATTTTTATTGATTTGGAGTATTCATGGGTTATATTTGTATTTGGAGTGTTATATCCAACACAAATCAAGCTTCTTTAAACGGATAATGAATTTTTTTTCTTGTTAGGATTATATCCACCAATTCTCTTTTTGCAGTTGGTATGCCATATGAAGCAGAGAATTTGACATTTTTTTTCTTATAAAAAATATTTAAAGAGAGAAAATTACGTCTTTGTTAACGATGTATGAATGTTTTTACAGGTGAATCAAACACAAATTTTGATTCATATCAAACAATCGTTATGTTTCAATATTAGAAAAATTAGAATTCAAGCACAAATAACGAGGAATCTCAACTACCTGTTGAAGCCCAAATATGTCTTATGGCGTTTTCCTGGACATTTTAGGGCTGATGCTAACACTGGGCCTCAGGCCTCATTTGGAGAGTGGATCCATAGGTTTACAACTGACTTGGGCCACTCTCACCTCTCGTAGACTTTGGGCTTCAGGCTTGTGATTTCATGTGCTAGGACCAATCACTCGGGCATATCAAAGGCTATGATCTTATACTTTAATCAACGGTTAGGATAAAACTTAAAAATTTAATTGAACGGTTAAAATAAAAAGTTATTTATCATCTTATTTTATATTAAGTGTTGATTGTGAAATTCAAATGAGATAACTGGCTTTGATTGGCAGAAGAAAAGTGGAAAGAAAAAATAATAATAATAATAAAATTGATGTTTTTCATTCTATATTTGGTAAAGATGGTAAAAAAAAATAATTTAATTTAATTTTTACTATTCAATAATTTAAGAGATTTGTGATTTATCATTTCACTTTATTTTTTGTTTCGTTCTTATTTTTTATCAAAGGATAAAAAGATATATATATATATATATGTATATATATACACACGTTCTCCTCTCTTTCTTCCTTACTTCTGCTTTTTCTCTCTACTATAGCAAAACACGATGAACTAGCTGCAGAGTGGACACTGCGATTTGCCAAGTACTCTGATGAACACTTTAAAAAAGAGAACTTTAAGTATTGTCTTTCCAGCACCGTACTACTTCAACTTATAAATTCGGAAGCTGACTATTGAATACTATACTTCTGAGGCATCCCAAATCCTAAGATAATGGTGAAAATGCTTGCTCAATTCTCTGCAACTTGGAATTGTAACCTTATCATGAAGTTTTTTTTGAAAGAAATGTTCTTTTTTGTCCATCCCTTTTGTCCTACATGACGTTTTTTCCATTGGCTACCACATACTGGTCTTTACTCCAGAATTTAGCATCTTCCATTTTAGTGGTAAATAAACCTTGAAGATGGGTGGGTTGCTACATAAACATGTGTCCATATCACGTGTTCCAACTAAAACTAAATTGCCTACCTACTACTGGCTACGTTATAAAACGTTACATGCGAAGTTAGAGGAAGGATTTAAGCTTAAATCCAGCTTGGATCCCCAAACATCAGCCGTACATGGAGTAGTTATCGTACCCATAGACACTTTATAGAGGGAGGAGTAGAGAATTTTGGAGGGGAAAAATGGGAAAAAGCATAGGTGAAGTGGGTGTGGATGATTACGTGAAGGCAGCAGGGATAAGCATAGAGGATGCCAAAGAAATTGACAAAATCGTGAGAGAAGATATTTCAGGAGCCAAAGGGTCTGACCCAAGAGAGGTGTGGCGCGAGCTGGTGGGTCAGAGGGTGCTAAAGCCATGGCACCCTCATGGGCTTCACCAACTGGTGTATTATTCTGTCTATGCCCATTGGGATGCATCCTCCTATGGCCCTCCTCTTTACTGGTTCCCTTCTCTGTATGTCTCTCTCTTTTTTGCTCTTCTGCTTTCTTCTCTGCTCTCGTAACTTCTTTTTTTATTCATTTTGTTGTTCTATTTATTTTTCTTCTCTTCTTTCTCTATCTATCTATCTATCTATTTTTAATATATATATTTTGTTCTGTGTTTGGTCTTACTCAGTTCTCACATTTTTCCTTTTCTGGGTTAATTACAATTTGCTCCACTCCATATCAAATTCAGCCACTGGTTTAATGAACATTCTTGCGTCAATGAGGCTGAAACATGGAAAGTTTGGCGCCTAAAATGAAGAATATATAAACTGATTTCAAGAAAAATCAGCAAAAATTTGCACACAATCCAAACTTGACGAGCTGTTTTGTCTGTGGTCTTCTGTATGTGAATTGGCATTGTAGTTTCAATCTATCACAAATTTGATGTTAAATTTTTTTAACTCTATGGCTTAAACAGCCTAACCAATGATTGTAAGATAAGCCAAACTAATGACAAAGAAGATGAAACAACTGAGTAAAATTGGGAATTAACATTGAAAATGATCAAGATAAATGCTCAGAAAATAACCATTGGATAACGTTTAGTTATGGTGATTTATATGCATTTTAATAGAGTAGTTTCTATGATTTTCTAGGTAGCATTTTACCTTACTTGAGGAAATGCATGTACCTATATATCCCCCTCATCAACTAAGTTTAGCCATTGTACTATATATTGAATCCAAGTATTTCTCATTTGATTATGTGGTTGAAACTTGGGGTCACTTAATTATGTCAGCTTACTCCCTTGGAGATATCATCAATTCAATTCTCATAGCCATTCTTGATTTTCTCCTTATGTCAGATATCAGTCTAAACTCACAAACTTAGGACGCATGATGGAAATTCATGGTCCAGAGCTTTTAGGGGCTTCATACAAGGACCCTATAACAAGTTTTAGCCTCTTTCAGAAATTCTCTGTTCAACATCCTGAAGTAAGTACTACAGTAATAATTATAGATACAGTTACCCTTCTTCAGATAAATGTTTAGTTTAATGCAGAATGATAATTACAAGTTAACGCATAATGAATTTTCTTTTGAATATATTGTTTGTAAATGACTTTCAGGCTTATTGGTTGATTGTTCTAAAGGAGCTTACTGTAGTATTTCATGAAACCCCATGGTGTATTTTAGATACCAGTGACAAGTCCAAACATGGAGGAACGTGGCTTCCAGGTTCAGTTCTAAACATTGCTGAATGTTGTTTAGTGCCCACAAATCATCCTAGAAAAGAGGATAGTAGTTTGGCTATTATATGGAGAGATGAAGGTTCTGATGATTCCAAAGTTAATCGTATGACATTAAAGGAACTTCGAGAACAAGTAATGTATGCTCTTTTGTTTTTACCTCGATTTGTGATTGACAATTTGTTTCGTATAGTTTTCTAGCGTGTGTTGTTCTGATCAAATCATATATATACACATGTTGATTTACATTTTACTAAATCCAAATTTTATGGAATATATTTTTTGTAAAGTATGTTTCTTTTATATATTGATTTCAATTTCTTGTCTCCAACATAACTGTTCTCAAGGGGAACATGGAAACAAATATGATGTTAATGTTAGAATTTAAGAGAGTAAAGAGATGTGAGAATTGAAGAGAGTAAAGAGATTGTACAAATGCTTACTTGAGTTCTTATTATTGAGAATACAATTAAGAGTATATATAGGTTGTTAAAGGAAAAAGACATTCCTTAAAACAAGGAAGGAAACATGGCCTAAAGTAAGCCTTAAAACAAGGAAGGAAACATGGCTTAAAGTAAGCCTTAAAACAAGGATGAATATATGGCAAGTGTGGGTGAAGTGGAATAGTTAGTGACCTTAATTAAAGAAAAGAATATGAACTTTGCCATCCATTGACAGCCCCCCTCAAATTGATGCAGGTTGATCAATAAGCATCAATTTGCTGCTTAAGAAGCAATGTCGATGGCGAGTGAGCGCTTTGGTGAAGATATCAGCAATTTGTAGGTCAGTGGAAACATGTGGAAGAGTGATAACACAAGCTTCAAATGCTTTGCGGATAGAGTGACAGTCGACTTCAATATGCTTCGTGCGCTCATGATAGACAGGATTGGTCATGATCTGAATAACACTTGTATTATCAGCATGTAGAGGTGTAGGATCAGTTGCAGAAAAATCTAGCTCAGCAAGCAAACCTCGAAGCCAAATAATTTCGAAACAAGCAAAAGACATCGCCCGATACTCAGATTCTGTAGATGACTTAGAAACTCTGTCTTGCTTCTTACTCTTCCATGAGATCAATGCATCACCTAAGAACACACACCAACCAGTAATGGAGCGATGTGTATCAACACAACCAGCCCAATCAGCGTCGCTATAAGCAGTAAGTCGAGAAGAATTGCCTGCAGGAAAGAATAAGCCACGGGCAGAAGTGCCCTGAACATAGCGTATGATCCTACGGACAGCAACCAAATGAAGGTGACGAGGGGTCTGAAGAAACTGGCTGACTTGTTGTACTGCAAAGGAAATGTCCGGTCTAGTAATGGTGAGGTAGACAAGACTGCCCACCAACTTTTGGTATAAACTAGGATCAGCAAGTAAATCACCCTCCTCTTTGCGAAGCTTGACATTCAATTCCATGGGAATATCAACAGAAGTGGCCTCCTGTAGGCTAGCTGTAGCCACCAGGTCACTAGCATACTTATGTTGATTGAGTGAAATACCCGACGGACTACGATGCACCTCAAGACCGAGAAAATATGTAAGAGACCCAAGATCTTTCATATGAAAGGACTTGGAGAGATGGGTCTTGAGCTGGCTAAGTAAAACAGAATCGGAACCAGTAATCACAATATCATCAACATAAACTAAAAGAACAACAATACCCATGTCTGATTTTTGAAGAAACAAGGAAGTGTCATACTTGCTCTGCTTGAATGAGAATTGTAATAAATTAGTTCGAAATTTATCAAACCAAGCCCTTGGAGCTTGTTTGAGACTATAAAGGGAGCGACTAAGCTTACACACATGTGAGTTTGGAGAAGGAAACAATCCCGGGGGTGGCTTCATATAAATACACTTTTTAAGATCCCCATGAAGAAAAACATTCTTGACATCCATCTGATGTAGTGGCCAATCATTGGAAGCAGCAAGAGCTAGAATCGTACGAACAGTGGTCATCTTAGCCACATGAGCAAAGGTTTCTTCATAATTAACACCATATTCCTGTTTATTTCCAAGTGCAACAAGCCGAGCTCTATAACGATCCAAACTTCCATCAGATCGAACCTTGACGGAGTAAACCCATTTGCAACCCAGGGGGACTATAGTGGAAGGACAAGGTGCAATGTCCCAGGTGCGATTGGCCTCTAAAGCAGCAATTTCTTCCTGCATAGCTTGTCGCCAACAATAATGCTAGACAGCATGTGAGTAGCATGTGGGAATATCAAAATTAGACAGTGCAGCAATAAGAGCAGAAGCAAACCACCCATACCTATCCGGAGGTAAAGATATTCTAGAAGAGCGACGTACCAAGTGTTCTGAAGGTGCTGCAACTGACTGGAGCATGGTAGGATCAGATATCGGTTGAGCTATCGGAAGAGACTGTGGGCGGGAGTGTCTCGTATATACAATACCTGGTTTAAAGTGAGAGCTGACTTGATGAAGATCTGAAAATTGTTGCTTAAAGGAGGGGAGGACCACCGTAGAAGAAGAGGGCTCAGAGGACACAGGAAAGAAATATTGATTTTAAAAAAAAATAACATTTTTAGAAATACGTGTACGATATAAGGTAGGATCATAGCAAACAAATCCCTTTTGACACACATTATATCCCAAGAATGCATATATAACAGATTGAGCAGATAATTTATGTCGCTTATGGGGAGGTAAATGGACAAAACATACACAACCAAAGATACGAAGATTATCATAACTAGGTTGTTTAGCAAACAAGTGGAAATAGGGAGACTCCATGTGTAAGATTTGGGAAGGTAAACGATTAATCAAGTGAGTAGCAGTTTTCAAAGCCTCGACCCAGAACATTGATGGAACAGATAATTCTAACAAGAGAGTACGTACCACATCAAGAAGATGACGATTTTTGCGTTCGGCTACTCCATTCTGTTGGGGAGTAGCAGGGCATGAACGTTGATGAATAATACATTTAGAAGCCAAGAATTCCTGAAACTCAGTAGACAAATATTCACCACCAGAATCTGTGCGTAATGTCTTAATAGTCGCAGAAAATTGATTGTCAACATACGCTAAAAAATTAGTAAAAGTACGAAAAACCTCAGATTTAGAGCGAAGAAAATAAACCCAAGTGAATCTGCTATAATCATCAATGAAAGTCACATAATATTTAAATTTTTCATGTGAACTAACGGGGGAAGGTCCCCAAACATCACTATGGATAAGATCAAAGCAGTGAGAAGCTCTACTCGCATATAAAGGAAAGGGAAGAATTTTGCTTTTACCAAGTGTGCAAGAATCACACTTAAGAGATAAAGAAGAACGTTATTCATTATCAAGAAAACCATAGTGCAATACATGAGATAAGATCTGAGTATTGGGATGGCCTAAACGACGATGCCACACCATACTCAGATTTGGAACATTATTGCAAGCAAGAGACTTAATAGACGAAATTGAAGAAATTGCTGGGACAGATAAAAATAGTGGAAACAAGCGCCCCACTTTAGGTCCCTTCGCGATCAGCTTTCCCGTTACCTGGTCCTGTACAACACAACCATCACCAGAAAAGTTAACAACACAATTGTTATCAACTAATTGACCAACAGAAATAAGATTCGTGGTAAGTTTAGGAGCAAGAAACACATTAGTGAATTTAGAAGAGGCATCTCCGACAGCAGCGATTGGTAAAAAACTGCCATTGGCAATCTGAATGGCAGATGGACCAACATAGGGTCGAACATGACACAGAGTGGTAGGAGTATTCGTCATGTGATTAGAGGCCCCCTAGTCTACGTACCAGAGTTTGGTAGCATTTTTACTTTGAAACCCTATTGCAGATAATGCTGAAATTAGCATCTGTTGCACCATTTCAGGTGTGCAGTAATTCGCTGCAGGAGGTGCCGGAACTGGGGAGGCACTGGAAGAAGAGCTAGGAGCTGTGGAGGGTACAATAACAGAAGTCTGAAATGCTTGAGCCTGACGATTCTGTGGGCGGAGACGACATTCTTTGATGATGTGACCCTTCTTCTTACAATAAGAGCAATATTTCTTGGGACAATTGGCAGCAATATGCCCATATTGCTTACAGCAAAAACACTTGAAGTTTTTAGAATAGTCAAAAGAGTGGCAACAGGAACAGCCGCTGTAACAAGATCAGTATAATCAGTCCAAAGAATCAGAAAGGCCGAGTAATAGTCTTGGATGGAAAGACTGCCATGTTGAAAGGTGGCAATTGCATGCTCTAACTGAAAGCGATAAGCATCATTATCTTGATGATAAACCTTCTTCAGATAAGTCCACATGGATTGAGCAGAGTGATGAGTACGCAAGTTGGTGACAATATATGGCTCCATCGAACCAAGAAGCCAAGACATGATCCGAGCATCAAGCACAGTCCAAGAAGGAGAAGACCCGACATCCTTTGATTAGTCTGTATTGGATGTTTGTGCAACATCTGTGCCATCGATATGGCCCCAAAGTTCTTTTCCCTTGAGGAAAATTTCAAACTGAAAGGCCCATGTAGAGTAATTTTTGCCCGTAAGTTTGACACACACAGGTGCAAAGTCCATTGCAATCAAGTGCAAAAAAAATAGCCCGACCAAAAAAATGCTGAAACCACCCAAAGCAGAAAAAAAATAAACTGCCAAAGAGATCTGAGAACAAAAAAAACACCGAGAAATCTGAGACCCAAAGCCACAAAACACCTCTCTGAAAATAAAGGATGTTGTGAATGCCGAAACTGCTCAAACCAAAAAAAATAGGAGGTGCCGACAACACCAACCCAAAAAGAGAAGACCAAAAAACAACAAAAAAAAAACTTTTACGTCGAGTTCACCGAGAACAACACAGAACACGCCGAAACACGAAACCGAGAAAAATTACAAGCGAGAGAAGAACCTAAGCAACCGGCTCTGATACCATGTTAGAATTGAAGAGAGTAAAGAGATGTGAGAATTGAAGAGAGTAATGAGATTGTGCAAATGCTTACTTGAGTTCTTATTATTGAGAATACAATTAAGAGTATATATAGGTTGTTAAAGGAAAAATACATTCCTTAAAACAAGGAAGGAAACATGGCCTAAAGTAAGCCTTAAAACAAGGAAGGAAACATGGCCTAAAGTAAGTCTTAAAATAAGGATGAATATATGGCAAGTGTGGGTGAAGTGGAATAGTTAGTGACCTTAATTAAAGAAAAGAATATGGACTTTGCCATCCATTGACGGTTAACACATTCTTTCTATAGTGACATATAGGTGCATTGCATGTCCAAATACCAACTTGATAATTTGCTCATGTTTTGGTAACGAAATCTTGGAATTTTAAACCAAGCTTTGTGTTATGATGCAATCAATTGTACTCTTTTCTGTTGCCAAATTTGTGAGTTTTTGGGAAAATGCTAGCATCTTTAGCTGTATGTCTTGATAAAAAATAAAGTAATCATTAAATAAAAATGAAGTATAGAAGGAAAGAAGAAGGAGGGCTTGTCCTAGTAATGTGGGATAGGAGCAGAATTTAGGTTATTTTCCTTTTATTGGCGGACATTGATTCCATTTCTTCTTTTTTTTACCTTGTAGTAAATTTGTCTTCTGCCCTGTAGTTCCATCACTCCTTTTGCATTTTAATTTGTCAGCTTTTTCTTTATCTGTGTTGATGCGTTTAAAACATGTATTGAAGGCTGGTGGCAAATGCACTTGATGCAACATTTACAAAGGGCGATGCAATTGCAATTGACATGCCAATGACAGTCGATGCAGTCATTATTTATCTGGCAATTGTATTAGCTGGATATGTTGTTGTATCAATAGCTGACAGCTTTGCAGCAAAGGAAATCTCAACACGCTTACGTGTTTCTAATGCAAAGGGTATCTTTACTCAGGTGATCTTTCACTTTTATGTCTAGTCTAGTAAGTGATATGCTGAGAGATTTTGGGTTTAGACAGAGAGAGGGAGATGAGAGACCGAGTTAGACAGTAGAGAGAGAGAGGCTAATGTTGGTAGGCAATTGGTTACTAACAATAATATCTATAGAGAACATAATAGTTTGAAGTTACATCAATACCCTTACCCCTAACCCTAATACTTAACATGATAAAAATGGAATTGCAAGGGATATGAGCTGAGTGGCCTTGAATTTTCCTTATCTGCTAAAGGAAATATAATTGGTACAATATATTACATGTCTACTACTATTGAGGTAATGATATCTGACTCTTATGTTTGTACTTCCTGTTAAATGCCAGAAAATAACCTGAGATGCTTTGCTGTGCGAAGTGTCAGAGCTGTTCTTTTTTTCTGCAATGTTGTTCAATCTTAATAAATTCATGGCTGATGAACTTTCTTCCCTTTAGTTGTTTTAGTCGTCTTTAGTTATTGAGTTTCCTCTGTATGTGTGTGTGTATGTATGTGTTTGTGTAAGTTTCTGTTCTGTTTTTATTTTGCAATTGTAAAAGTGTACTCTTTTTTGAGGCGTCACTTTTTTTCTAGATTTAGTACTACGGTAAATAAAATGAAAAGTTGAGTGTTTTGGCATCCAGCACTCCCTGCGGGTGTTGTAGTAGTATACCTTTCAACTCTGATGCTAGACTTGTCTTTGCTTTTGTTTGGAAATGATACTTGCTTTCAATATTTTTCAGGATTTTATACTTAGAGGAGGTTGGAAGTTTGCTTTATACAGGTAAACTTACCTTTCTACTGTCTATTCTAGATGCTACATTTTGGATTATCTTTGGTAGTGGAGAAAAAAAAAAGTGCATTTGAAACTGCACTAACCCCAGCTGAGCTCCCAAATATGGATGCCTTTACGATAACTTATTTGCTACACTACTTAAAAATTGAATAAATTTTCCTTTATGTTTGAGATTAATCATTTCTACATGTATGATTTGATTTTCTTGGTAGTGTATGCCATATCTAATCAGAATTCTGTTTAGAATGTTCATTGAAGTCAATGATAGAGAAGAAATGCAATATATTTACACCAAAACAACATTTGGTTGATGACCTCCTAACTTCTTAGATAAAGAACTTTATAGGATGAACGTCCGGTTTAACCTGATGGACCTCTGCAATGCACTTTTGGGACTCAAATGCGGCCTTTTATAAATATTACTACAAGATCTTTAATTTTCTGTGTCAAATGGCCATAGGGAAGAGCGCTCATGCTGAACCCCCTATTCGATATAACAGAAATTGGGGTTCAAGGAGCCTCTTGAAACATTTTTCAAGGAGCTCCCAATTTCATTTTGCTTATGCTAAACTTTGTTAAATTATTCATCAGGCTTGCAAATTTAATCATATATATTTGAGCACATGCTACTTTTGGCCGAAAAATAAATTCGATACACCCGCTTTCCTTTGAAGTGCTTCCCTGATGGCCCTTCGTGAGAGTGCTTTACCATGAAGCACTTACAAAAAGGAAGCAAAACCTAGCTGTTAATGTCATTACATTTATCAGTAGACCACTGTTATCATCACTGTTATTTTTCTTTATTTTGCAGTCGAGTGGTAGAAGCTGCTCTACATAAAGCCGTTGTCCTCCCTGTAATTGGGAATGAAGTAGGCATTCAATTAAGAGAACAAGATACATCATGGGGAGATTTTCTGTCAGGTTCCAGTCACAGTCCAAGGTAAAGTGTACAACTACCAATCTATGTTTGGGGTAGCTCACTAAAACAGTCCATGGTATTGCAATGTATTTATCCATCTTTATTCTTTCAGGTTCTTCTGCAGTTTCTCCGATTAATGTCTCAGACTATTGTTCAATATTTAAATTTCAGTATGTAATGACATTTCCTTTGTGGCAGACCAAATTATTATTCTCCAATTTATCAACCAGCAGACTCTGTGATTAACATACTTTTTTCATCTGGAACCACAGGTAAAAAACCTTGCAAATATCTTGTTTTTGTAATATGACATTCCTTCATAAAATGATTTCTAGTCTATCTATTCATCTTCATCTGGAGAACCAAAAGCTATACCATGGACGCAACTGTCACCGATTCGATGTGCTTCTGATTCATGGGCTCACATTGATGTTCAAGTTGGAGACATTTGCTGTGTCAATGGACAGCAAAGTCCATATTCTTTCCTTAAATTAGGGTCACCAACTATTCCACTTAACCCACACTTTAGGTCCTGTTTTCTTCCTTGTTTTAAGGATTGCCTTTTTCCTTTAACAACCTATATATACTCTTAATTGTATTTTCAATAGGATAGAACTTATGTAAGGTATTCTCAATGTAATATAACTTATGTAAGCATTTGTACAATTTCTTTACTCTCTTCAATTCTCACGTCTCTTTATTCTTTTCAATTCTAACATGGTATCAGAGCCGACTCTCGAAAGCCCTATGGGGTTGCCGGGTGTG
This sequence comes from Bretschneidera sinensis, assembly GCA_023935145.1. Taxonomy (NCBI): domain Eukaryota; kingdom Viridiplantae; phylum Streptophyta; class Magnoliopsida; order Brassicales; family Akaniaceae; genus Bretschneidera; species Bretschneidera sinensis. The sequence goes on along the minus strand of CM043697.1, from coordinate 1,216,764 downwards.
GGACCACACAACGAGGATGATGTGCCCCGAGATGGGGAAATTGTGATGTCTTGGTATCTCACATCGGCTAGAGAGGGATCTTTGGGACACCTTATAAGTGATTTCCATCCTTAATGGGTATGACACTTTTGGGGAGATTGGGCCTGGGCTGACAGGGTCTCTCCAGGAACAACAAAACCGTGAGGCATGGGGCCCGGGCTGACAGGGTGCTAAAGCGGACAATATCATGCCTGTGCGGGATAGGGTCCTTACATTGTTGCTTAGGTTCTTCTCTCGCTTGTATTTTTGCTCGGTTTCGTGTTTTGGCGTGTTCTGTGCTGTTCTCGGTGAACCCAACGTGAAAGCTTCCTTATTTTTTTTTCGGTCTTCTCTTTTTGGGTTGGTGTTGTTGGCACCTCCTATTTCGGGTTTGAGCAGTTTCGGCACTCTCTGTCTCAAAGAAGTGTTGCTCCACTCTATTGGTGATTCTCGGCATCCTCTTTCTGGGTTGGTGTTGTCGGCACCTCCTATTTCGGGTTTGAGCAGTTTCGGCACTCTTTGTCTCAAAGAAGTGGTGTTCCACTCTATTGGTGATTCTCGGCATCCTCTGTTTTCAGAGAGGTGTTTTGTGGCTTTGGGTTTCAGATTTCTCGGTGTTTTTTTTTTTTTATCAAATCTCTTTGGCAGTTCGTTTTTTCTGCTTTGGGTGGTCTGGCTATTTTTTTTGGGCTTCTCTGATTTTTTCGGTAGCAGATCCTACTCTCATTTGATTCTGGTTCATTTATTTATTTTGAATTTTTTTCTCTTTAAAAAAAAAATTACTCTACCTGGGCCTTTCAGTTTGAAATTTTCTTCAAGGGAAAAGAACTTTGGGGCCATATCGATGGCACAGATGTCGCACAAACATCCAATATAAACCAATCGAAGGATGTTGGGTCTTCTCCTTCTTGGACTGTGCTTGATGCTTGGATCACATCTTGGCTTCTTGGTTTGATGGAGCCACATATTGTCACCAACTTACGTACTCATCGCTCTGCTCAATCCATGTGGACTTATCTGAAGAAAGTTTATCATCAAGATAATGATGCTCATCGCTTTCAGTTAGAGCATGCGATTGCCACCTTTCAGCATGACAGTCTTTTCATCCAAGACAGAGTTTCTAAATCATCTACAGAATCTGAGTATTGGGCGATGTCTCTTGCTTGTTCCGAAATTATTTGGCTTCGAGGTTTTGCTTGTTGAGCTAGATTTTCCTAAGACTGATCCTACACCTCTACATGCTGATAATACGAGTGCTATTCAGATCACGGCCAATCCTGTCTATCATGAGCGCACGAAGCATATTGAAGTCGACTGCCACTCTATCCGTGAAGCATTTGAAGCTTGTGTTATCACTATTCCGCATGTTTTCACTGAACTACAAATTGCTGATATCTTCACCGAAGCTCTCACTTGCCATCGACATTGCTTCTTAAGCAGCAAATTGATGCTTGTTGATCAACCTGCATCAATTTGAGGGGGGCTGTCAATGGACAGCAAAGTCCATCTTCTTTCCTTAAATTAGGGTCACCAAATATTCCACTTAACCCACACTTTAGGTCATGTTTTCTTCCTTGCTTTAAGGGTTACTTTAGTCCATGTTTTCTTCCTTGTTTTAAGGATTGCCTTTTTCTTTTAACAACCTATATATACTCTTAATTGTATTCTCAATAGGATAGAACTTATGTAAGGTATTCTCAATGTAATATAACTTATGTAAACATTTGTACAATCTCTTTACTCTCTTCAATTCTCACATCTCTTTACTCTCTTCAATTCTAACATGCTGCTGGCCAACAAATCTAGGATGGGTGATGGGACCAATTTTACTTTTCTCATGTTTCTAAGTGGTGCAACTCTTGCTCTCTATCACGGATCTCCTCTTGGTCATGGGATGTGAGGTGAATCTTAGTGTCAAGCTGGCGGATAAGAGTGTAATAGAGGGGTATATTAAATGTTCAGTAGAACCAGAAGCCTTTAAATTTTGAAAATATTATACTATTAGATGAAATGAAACATGCATTGGACCTGAAAATCTTAAAACTGCTAAGCATCTGTTATCTTGAAACATTATTCCGGTGGCAATATTATCAGAAGATTCTCTCAAATGCTGCTTGGTCGATGATGGAAAATCAGATAAGTTCTTTCAGTGGCTTTAGTGTGAAAGAAAGTCATACTGTACACTACTCTCCTAAAGTAGAGAACAGAGAGTAATAGGAAGGTTTACTTGAATTTTTATCGAAACTGAGGCGTTTCACTACAGAATTGGAAAACTGGATAGCACTGAAAAATACATTTTGCAGTAGAATAATTATCATGCGCGAATCAAACATAATCTTCTGTTATATTTGTTCAGGATGCTGGAGTGACCATTTTGGGTACAGTTCCGAGCTTAGTAAAAGCTTGGAAAAGTACAAACTGCATGGAAGGCTTAGATTGGACAAACATAAAGTAACCATCTTCTTGAACTTCCAAATATAAATGTTTGCATATAATTTTTGAGAAAACAGACTTAAAAGGTATGCATTTTCAGGTCCTTTGCTTCCACTGGGGAATCCTCCAGTGTTGATGATGACCTTTGGCTTTCTTCTAAAGCTTACTACAAGCCCATTATTGAATGTTGTGGAGGCAGAGAACTTGCATCATCCTACATCCAAGGGAGTCCACTGCAGCCACAAGCTTTCGGAGCATTTAGCACCTCATCGATGACAACAGGCTTTGTCATACTGGATGGACATGGAGTTCCTTATGTAAGACTACGTATAATGACCGGTTTGTGACTGGGGTTCGATTTGTTTTACAACCATTGCAAATCATCCTGTCACCACATCATGATGCCAGTGCCTTACATACTCTTTGATTGCAATAACTGGTGAGGGTGATGGGTGACAGGATGATGATTGCTATGATTGTCATATGGAAAGTACTGATTTATTGAGACCAAGCTTGGAATTTTAATGGATTTATTTGATTTCTTTTTGACAATTTGACAGCCAGATAATCAAGCTTGTGTCGGTGAAGTGGGTCTCTTCCCTCTATACCTGGGAGCAACTGACAAACTGCTCAATGCTGATCATGAGAAAGTTTACTTCAAGGGAATGCCTACTTATAAAGGAATGGTATGCTTAGACCTTACTTTTCTAGAATCCTTGAATAGAGACCTCTTCGTGTGCTTAGTTGTAATTTCATATAATATGCCCAAGTACTAATAGAAAACATCCAAAATTTTCAAACCCTGTTGACAACATTACACGTGGCGGATTAGCTGGCTTGGGTTCACTTGGAATCTAGGTCTCTCTATCCTGAAATTTATAGGGCCTATATTTGCATTTCAGGGCATCCTTAAGTATCCTATTTATCTAGTTTATTGTTTTGAAGCCTGGTTCAGGTTCATAGGTGTCAGTTCTCAATCATGGAAGGGTGAGAGTGGGACAAGAGAGTTTGTTATCTCATTCTTAAGAGAGTGATTAGAGTGATCATGTCCTGGAATCGGCCATTCCTAAAGTGATCAACATAAATGCATCTGTTCTCTAATTCTAGTTTTTTTTATTTTATTTTTCTTTCTTCTGATCTTTTTGCTGCATTGAAGGCTAGCCAAATTTAATCCTAGAGTCATCAATTCTTTCAACCCCAAGGTATAACTGGGTAAAAAAATTTGTTGAACTAATGCTGTTCTGTCTGAAATCCTTCCTATCAATAACTGGCAGCAGTTAAGAGAATTGTCAATCAATCATTTTGTAAATACAAAAAAAAAAAACAATGATTAATAATACCTTTTAAATTCTCCTTTATACCCTAATATATATATTGGCAGTTCCTCAGAAGACACAGGGATGTCATTAAAAGAACTGTTGGAGGCTATTTCATCGTACAGGGCAGGGCTGACGACACCATGAATCTTGGAGGCATTAAGGTATTTCAGTCTCACACTTTCTTTGATCATTGACGACAGAAATTGCTTACACCTGTTTCAAAAAGGTTGGTGGTCTAACTATATGACATGGGAAGTTGACCTTTGATTTTCTTATCTTCACCAAATAAGCTCTTGACACAGCACGTAAACTGATAATTGAATGAATTTAAACATACGATCATTTTTCTTTAAGTTGGCACACCTTGACTACTTTTGGAATCATGAAAACTTCAAATATTTTTTTTATGCAGACAAGTTCTGTTGAAATTGAATGAGTGTGTGACCGGGCTGATGAACGAGTCTTGGAGACGGCTGCAATCAGTGTAGCGCCACCAAGTGGTGGTCCAGGACTGTTGATAATATTTGTGGTATTGAAGAAAGGATTTAACATCCAACCAGAAGAGTTGAAGATGAGATTCTCAAGAGCCATCCATAGCAACCTCAACCCTTTGTTCAAGGTTTGATTCTATATATATATATAAAATCTTTTTCATTTGTCTGCTCATTTAATTTGGATACCTTGATGTGGACCAAATTATTCTTTTCTTCACTATAGTGGGGGGATCTGCAGTCATAAATTCTTGAGTAGAAACTATAGAAGGGGGGGGGGGGGGGGGGGGGGGAGAGAACATTGCAAAATCTGAAAGTGTCGCAGAATATATTTCCGGTTTCAATCTTGAAATCTTACAGATTTTCGGGGAAAAACTCTGTGAAAAAGTTTAATTAGCTACTTGCAAATGGTGTGAATAAAAAAATTTCGCTTCCACAGTGGTGTTTAAACCAGAAAATAAGTCAATTTTCCAAGTGACTGAAGTGACTATTGTTTGATTAATTAACAGGTGAGCATTGTTAAGATTGTCCCAGAGTTTCCCCGAACTGCTTCTAACAAGTTACTAAGGAGAGTTTTGAGAGACCAAATCAAGCAAGAGCTATCTGTTCGGAGCAGAATCTAGCGTCCACATCATCGACATTTGGTGCATCAGATTACAACCATTCATTATCCGTACAAGTATAAGATCTTTTTTTGAAATGGATCAATCAATTAAGTGAATCATTGTTGAAGATGTAGATTATGAATTGCATGTGGCTTGCATAAGTAGCCTATTGTCAAATAAATTGACTTGTTCACAGTATGGTATGAAATAGAAATTCTGTAACTTTGTCACAACAGTAATCCACTATAATTATCATGTTTAATAAAGAGATAATTCTCTCCATTTGGCCATTTTTGCTGCGCATTCTGTTGGATATAAGAGAGATTCTACTCTTTCACCTCTTGTTCTGGTGGATGGAACCATTTTTGTGTTTATTATTAAGCTTATATTTGATATTTCAGTGGACAATATATCCATTTTTGTCTTTGTTCTCCTAAAACAGGTTTGCATTGACACCCTGTAGTTTATTTTCATCAAAGGAACAAAGCTTAAAATTATGGAGTAACTGAGAACCATTAAAAAGTGATAATTAATCAGAAAAGTAAATGCTGATGTCTCCAACTAATAAGAAAAACAGCTAGAATTAATTAGTCTGATGTCACTAGAGATTGACTAAGCAAAAATAATGTCAACTTGTAGTTCTCTCAAATAAAAGAAACTTAGTTAATACCGAACTTGCAACAGTAATAGTTGCTTATCAAGAGGAAGAGAGAGAAAACAGTGATTGTTTGAAAAAAAAAAAAAAAGTAGCCATCATTAAAATTATTTGAATTAAGTTTAGTCCCATTAGACCTAATTTCTATTTTCAAGAAACAAAACCATTTTATTATCTCTAATAAACAGTAGCAAGTGGATGCTAAATCACCCACATTTGTTATATTACACTATGTTCTCTTTTTCATTCATTCTTTTGATATTTTGGTCAACTGTGAGATTCACACTTCAAATTCTAGCTCTTCTGTAATCAATCTCTAAAATTGACAATTCAGAATTGGTTTTACCAAGAAGACAAAAGGAAATAATTTTCCTGTCATTTCTTGATGTTTGTACAAGTTTTATCTTATTCTCATTTATCAGTGATATTGCAAATCACCATATTGGCCATATTGGCCATATTGCTTGTCCACTTCCCTTGTTTGGCAGTCCTATAACAATTATTGAAATGAAGCTCCATGGCACAGCTCTTGCTTGGCTGGTAGAGTTCTGGCATTTAAAGTTTAAACCCCCCCCCCCCCCCCCCCCCCCCTCAAGCTTTCTCTATTTATATGCAATTATCAACCCTAATCCTATGTTATGGGAGCTCAGGTATAGGTTTTGGATTCGAGTAATTGTTTGAATGTTGAATTTCTCTATCATTTTTTTTGAAAAAAAAATTATTAGTTTTTCATTGATTTGGAGTATTCATGGGTCATACCTATATATCCAACACAAATCAAACTTCTTTAAACGAATAGTGAATTTTCTTTCTTACTATGATCATATCCACCAATTCTCTATTTGCAGTTGGTATGTCATATGAAGGAGGGAATTTGACATTTTTTTTTCTTATAAAACAAAGATTTAAAGAGAGAAAATTACGTCTCTGCTAATTATATATGAATGTTTTCACAGGTGAATCAAACACAAATTTTGATTCATATCAAATGATCATTCTCTCTCTAACAGTAGAAAAATTCGAATTCAAACACAAATAACTGTTGAAGCCCAAGGATATCTTATGGCCCTTTCCAGAAACATTTCCAAGGGCTTGAGATTTGTTGACTCCTTCCCCCAAGAAATTAGGTTAATTAAGGTGAACACTGCTGGACATTTTAGGGCTGATGCTAACAGTGGGCCTCAGGCCTCATTTGGAGAGTGGATCCATAGGTTTACAGCTAACTTGGGCCACTCCCACCTCTCGTGGACTTTGGGCTGCAGGCTTGTGATTTCATGTGCTAGGACCAATCACTCAAGCATCTCAGAGACTATGATCTTATGCTTTAATCAACGGTTAGGATAAAACATAAAATTTAATTGAACTGTTAAAATAAAAAGTTATTTGTCATTTTATTTATTATCTTACTTTATATTAAGTGTTAATTGTGAAATTCAAATGAGATAACTGGCTTTGATTGGTAGAAGAAATGTGGAAAGAAAAAAGAAAAAAATATAAAAAAATATATAAAAAAATTATTTTTACTTTTATTTCCCCAATCATTTTAATTTTGGATGATCGAAATTTATACATATAAAAAATAGAACATCGAACATCAAACTTTTTCCTTGCCATGCTATGCAAAGAGCCATCCACTTGCTTTCTTTTTTCTTTCTCTTCCTTATTCTCACTTTTTTTTTTCCTACCAATCATAGCCTAAATCTTCATCACCCATTTTTTCATTGTTGAACTCAAACCACATCTTGGATTTGCAGAATTTCATGGTGAAGTACCAAGCAATGGCAAGAAAAGTAAGCAGGGCACTCACCAAATACACAGTTTTAGTAGCAATAGCCATAACATAAACCAAAAACCCAGATGGAATTAAGCACATCACCACCAAACCAGGCAACCCCATTGGCACTCTAAACGGCCTCTTCAGTGTGGGAAACTTTCTCCTCAACCAAATAAATGATGCAAATTCCAACAACATCCCTAAACTGTACAAGAAATTCACTGAAGAAATCAAGTCTGCAAAATTCAAATAAGAAACTACTAGTGTTATCAATGTTGACACCAAAATCCCCAACCAAGGGGTGTTAAACCATCTTGATCTCGCTCCAAATAATCGCGGCAAAATTCCTAAATCTGCCATACCCAGAAGCTGGTATACACAACTGCTTAACTGTGCTTCATAAAGTCCAATAATGGATAAAACCGCGCCGATTTCGACACAGATTTTTAACCACTTTCCAGCAATAATTTCCGCAACGTTTGCAAAGTACCCATCAACCCAATCTTTTTGTTCAAGTGGTATAGCCCCAGTAGCAGCTAAAAGGGGTATCAAATAAGCCAAACAAGTGAGTAGACCAGCAGAAAAAAGAGCTTTAGGGTATGTTTTTTGGGGTTCTTCAACTTCACCAGCTAAAGTACTAACATTGTCCCAAAAATTCAGATTCCAAAAAAGGGTATTGAAGAACAATGTCCAATCTTTTTTCACTCCTTTCTGTCCTAAACTGATCCACCTGACAGGATCTATTTTAGGAATAGAAACCAAACTCAGTACTATAAATGGTAAAAGAGAAACAACACCTAAACTTACTGCAGTGTAACCAATTATAGCTAAACCTGTATAATTCAAAAACGACAAAGCCAAAGTTGAAACCAATATTGCAACATAGTGAGGCAGACCTGAAGAGAAAATGGGTATAACCAATTTGAGGTAATCAATGCATAAAATTGGATATGAAGCCAAATTGATGACACCACTGAGGAATTTCAATGAGCCCATGAGGGATCCCCAAAAGGGACCAAAGGCCTTATAGGCCCAAATGACATAGCCTCCATTTCCAGGGAAGGCAGTGGCCAGTTCTGCAGTGATCAATGCCTCAGGGATGCTCCAGATGAATGGGAAGATGAGGAATCCCAGGAGGGACAAAAGAGGACCTGCTGCGCCTACCGCGGATTCTTCGCCATAGGCCCCACCAGAAACCTCAAAGTAGATGAGGAAGATGAGAGGGATGATTGATAGTTTCTTGGCATTTTTGGTAGGGGGAGTTTGTTGTTGTTCTTGGTTATCAATAAGGTGTTGGGAGAAATCACCCATGGTGAGTTTTTTCAGTTTTGGCTTTTGCTATTGGGATATTTCGCTTGAAAATGTTGATTGCTTTGGAGTATGGTAATTGAGATCCAATTTTATTGGATGTTGAACCAATAATTGTATTGAATGGTCCATACAAGTTGTTGGAACATTGTAGTAGGCATGTGAAAAAGTGTCATTCATTCAAGTGGAGTGAGTTCTTATCTTTCACCAAAATTGACAAATGGGGTATTCAATGATTATACTACTTATTTTCTTCCTTGGTAATTAGTTACATAAACCAAATAATGAAATTTTTTATATCCCTTTTTTTACTTGATAACCATTCACCTAGTTATACACGATCAAGTTTTCTCAGTCTCATTATCATTCTATGTTACATGAATTGATCTATATACGATTAATTTTGAGAAAAAATGAAAAAAAAAAGTTTATGGAAAGTATTAACGTTTAGTAAAAAAAAAATAAAAGGAAAGAAAAATAAGATGATTGATATTTTTTTTTTTTATGTTCAAATCAAAATATTTTCAAATTAAGATGATTGCGGAGTGAAAATAAAAATAAACAAATTTTTTTGTCATTTTCTTCTTTTTTTCATATTTTTCTATTATTTCACCAAACATACGATAGTAAACATCAATTTTTTATTTTCTTTTATTTTTTTTTCTCTCTTATTTTTTTTTCTTTCTACTTTTCATCCCTACCAATTAAAATCAAAGTCTTTACTCCATCGAATCCATATTAGACTCAAGTATCCAACATTTCAAAATACAAATATGATTCTCTCGAATACTTGAAATTAAAAAAACAAAATCGTTTCAAATAAAGTAGTTGGACGCATATCAATATCAAAACCCGTATCCAGAGTACAAAGTCCATTTAACATTTGAAACTTTTAACAAGTTTAATCCTGTATATTTCGAATTTAAACAGGAAGATTAGCAGAGATTTTGTTGCAAGCTTAATTATTGGAACTTAATATAATCTTAAAAAAGGAAATCAAGTATCAGCAGAGGATTGACAAATCTTTGTTAACTGTTACATGATGCAAGCTAGAAGAAATTTTTGCCAACAAATTACTGGAATTTTGGAGGATTGATTCAAGAAAGTCTTAAAAAATAATAAGCCCCACCTAACCACCCGCTATGTTTCAAAATTTCCTTTTTCGAGTCAAAGATAGATTCTAACTTACGTAACCTCCAAACTCACAAGAGCATAGATTCTAACCTACGGAGTCTTCAAACTCACGAGAACAACTCTCTGTCTAAAAGGAGGTTTGACTTCAAAATTTTAAAATATTCAAATACTTTTGATTTGAAGTGTCAATCAATGACTTAATTGTTCTTGGTTCACTATAATTCTATTTTTGATTCACTATATAACTTTTTTGTTTCAAAATTTTAGTGTAATCATGTTTTATCAATACTATGTTCTTTAAAGTTTCTTTTAATTTTTTTATAAATTCAATGCAATAAAGAATAAAAAATCCAAACCTAATAAGGGTTGAGGGTGTGATTTCCAATGGATTGTGCTCTCGGTTAAAAGAAATTCTTACATATAGCGGATGTAAAATACATTTTTGTATTGGGTTAGAAACTTGACATATAATATGTTTTATCATTTCCACGTTCTTTAAAGTTTTTTTTTTATATAAATTCAATACAAAAGAGAATAAATAATCTAAACCTGAGAATAGTTGATGGTGTGATTTACAATAGACTATGCTTTTGGTTAAGAGAGATTTATAATAATATGTTTTATCATTTTCACGTTATTTAAAGTTTTTTTTTAAATTTTTTTTATAGATTCAATGCAATGGAGAATAAAGAATCCAAACCTGAGAATAGCTGATGGTATGATTTACAATAGACTATGCTATCGGTTAAAAGAGATTTTTATTTATACAAAATGTAAAACATATTTTTGGACAGAATTAAAAATTTAATTAATAATTTTAAAATTTTTACTAATAACATACGTATCCACTAATAACGTACGTACTCATATATTATCTCTTAAATTCTTAAAGATTAGATATCAAATTTCCAAGCAGGTACAAATTGCACCCACTGCAGACAAAAAATTTCTCCTTTTGCAACAATAATGCATCTATATAATTTAATATTGCCTTATTGATCACTGTAGAATTAACATTACTTTTATCATGTTGTAATAATGATTCATGATTTGAATGGAATAATATAAAATACAAGTGACTCTTAATGAGAATTTTTTTCTTATGAGATCCACGTGAAACGTGGGAGAAAAACAAGAGCAATACATTTGGTGCATTGAATTTTTCGAAACAAAACGTTTAGCCTAGTGGTTAAATCTATGAATATAATTTGTTCCCTACATCATTCACTCAAATAAAGCCTTAGAATTATGGCCTAACATCAACTAATGTCAGAACTTGTTCAAGCTTAGAGCAGCTGCTGCAATATCATAGCAATAGATTCAAACCTTTTGGGAAGATGATCAAGGAGAAATAATGAAGAAGAAGAAAAATAAAATGATAGTTTTAGGGTCCACTTGATTTACAGACAGGATTGCAATGGAATAAGATTAAGATTATAGTGAGATAGGATTAGGAAGAATTAAAGTGAGACTATTTAAATTCTATGTTTGGTTTATAAAATTTTAAGATTAAGATTAAAATGGGATAACAAATGTAAAGATTAAAATGCTCATCTTTTTTTATAAATCGTTTAACCTTAATATTTTTCCTTCTTTCTCTTTTATCTTCCTTTTGTTCCTCCACCATCTTCCTGCATGGGTTATGGTCCCTGGTTCAAGATGAGTTCAATAATGACGGGGTTCAAACTAAAAGTAACCCAAAAAGTAAATCGGCGATGGTGAAGGCCGTGGTGGTTTGATGGTTTTTAGCTATTTTTCGGTAGAATTTCGACGAATAAACACTAGATCCGAATAGATCGAAGAATTTTGAAACGGATTGTGCTGTTGGATTCTGGTGGCTTGACTTTCCGGCTGTCAATGGTGGCAGTGGCAGATCTTGACGAAAATTGGTGGGTTTAGATCGTGAGATCCTCCTGATGTTGATAGTGTGGATGGTGCCACTTGAAATTCATTGGAAAAAAAGGGAGAGGATGGTATGAAATTCGTCGGAATTTCATCAAAAAAAGAGGAGATGAAGAAGAAGCATGAACTGGAGAGGATATAAAAAGAAAAAAAATGGTGAGATAAATTCTTCTCGAGCGGGTGGGACTGATTTTATGGGATTATAACTAAGTTTATCCCACCTTAGTCCCACGTGAACAGTCAATATCTCTGATCAAAACTGGTTATATGAGATTAATTTAATCTTATCTTACTTTTGTACCTGGCAACAAACAGTCCCTTAAAGGGGGAAAATGACAATCTATCATCTATCGCACAAGTTGACAACTTGCCGCAAGTTGCCAATAATACCAAATCTACTCATGCTCCATGGAAAAATTTTGTCAATAGTACGGCATTATCTAAAGAATAATATAACCCTCCTCACAAATTGAGAAAACATTAAAACCAATATAGCAAGGCATTAATTTTTTATTTGAGCTACATTGTTAAACGATTTGATAGAAATTTTGCCTTTTGGTTTATCAATTATTTTTGGTGGAACACAAGAGATTCGAATTAGATCTTTCTTGATCAATATATCAAAAACAAATTAAAAAATTTATGCCAAGTTAATTATATATATATATATATATATATATATTTTACAATTGAGATATTTTGCTTGAAAATGTTGATTGTTTTGGAGTTTGGTGATTGAGATCCAATTTTGGTGGACGTTGAACCAATAATTATATTGAATGGTCCAATTTTATAATTTTGTTAACTGTTACATGATGCAAGCTAGAAGAAATTTTTGCCAACAATTACTGGAATTTTGGAGGATTGATTCAAGAAAGTATCCAAAAATAATAAGCCCCACCTAACCACCCGCTATGTTTCAAAATTTCCTTTTTAGAGTCAAAGATAGATTCTAACTTACGGAACCTCCAAACTCACAAGAGCATAGATTAACTCTCTTTGTCTAAAAGGAGGTTTGACTTCAAAATTTTAAAATATTCAAATACTTTTGATTTGAAGTATTAATCAATGACTTAATTGTTCATGGTTCACTATAATTCTATTTTTGATTCACTATATAACTTTTTTGTTTCAGAATTTTAGTGTAATCATGTTTTATCATTTCTACGTGCTTTAAAGTTTTTTTTAATTTTTTTTATAGATTCAATGCAATAAAGAATAAAAAATCCAAACCTAATAAAGGTTGAGGGTGTGCTCTCGGTTAAGAAAAATTCTTACATATATTGGATGTAAAATATATTTTTGTATTGGGTTAGAAATTTGATATTTAATATGTTTTATTATTTTCATGTTCTTTAAAGTTTTTTTTTTTTATAGATTCAATACAAAAGAGAATAAAAAATCCAAACCTGAGAATAGCTGATGATGTGATTTATAATGGACTATGCTCTTGGTTAAGAGAGATTTACAATAATATGTTTTATCATTTCCACGTTCTTTAAAGTTTCTTTTAATTTTTTTTATAGATTCAATGCAATGGAGAATAAAGAATCCAAACCTGAGAATAACTGATGGTGTGATTTACAATAGACTATACTCTCGGTTAAGAGAGGTTTTTACTTATACAGGATGTAAAACGTATTTTTAGACAAGATTAAAAATTTAATTGATAATTTTAAAATTTTTATTAATAACATACGTATCCACTAATAACGTACGTACTCATATATTATCTGTGAAATTCTTAAAAATTAGATATCAAATTTCCATGCAGGTACAAATTGCACCCACTGCAAACAAAAAATTTCTCCTCATGCAACAACAATGCATCTATATAATTTAATATTGCCTTATTGATCACTGTAGAATTAACATTACTTTTATCATGTTGTAATAATGATTCATGATTTGAATGGAATAATATAAAATACAAGTGACTCTTAATGAGATTTTTTTTCTTGTGAGATCCACATGAATGTGAGAAAAAAGAACAAAACATTTGGTGCATTGAATTTTTCCAAACAAAAGTTTTAGCCTAGTGGTTAAATCTATGAATATAATTTGTTCCCTACATCATTCACTCAAATTAAGCCTTAGAATTATGGCCTAACATCAACTAATGTCAGAACTTGTTCAAGCTTAGAGCAGCTGCTGCAATATCATAGCAATAGATTCAAACCTTTTGCGAAGATGTTTAAGGAGAAATAATGAAGAAAAAGAAAAATAATAATATAGTTTTAGGGTCTGTTTGGTTCACATAAAGAGTTGCAGTGGAATAAGATTAAGATTATAGTGAAATAGGATTAGGAGGAATTAAAATGAGACTATTTTAATTCTATGTTTGATTCATAAAATTTCAAAATTGAGATTAAAGTGGGATAATAAATATAAAGATTAAAATGCTCATCTCTTTTTTCTATAAATCCTTTAACCTTAATTTTTTTTTTCCTTCTCCCTCCTTCATCTTCCTTATGTTCCTCTACCATCTTCCTTCATGGGTTATGGTCGCTGATTCAAGGCGAATTCAATGATAACGAGGGCTCAACCTAAAATTCACCGGAAAAGTAAATCGGTTATGGTGAAGATTGCGGTGATTTGATGGTTTTCAATCGTTTTTCGATAGAATTTTGACGAATAAACACCAGATCCAAATAGATCAAAGAATTCTGAAACGGATGGTGTTGTTGGATTATGGTGGCTTGACTTTACGATGGGGGCCGACAGTGGTAGTAGCAGATCTTGACGAAAATTGGTGGGTTTAGATAGTGAGATCCTCTTTATGCAGATGGTGTGGGTGGAGAAAAAAAAAGGGAGGGGATGAAGAGAAGGGCATGAAATTCACTGGAATTTTGTCAAAAAAATGAGGAGAATAAGAAGAAGCATGAACTTGAGAAGATATAAAAGGAAAAAAAAAAACAGATGGGATAACTTCTGTCATGAGGGAGTGAGACTGATTTTATGGGATTATAATTAAGTTTATCCCACTCTAATCTCATGTGAATAATCAATCTCTCCAATTAAAACTGCTCATGTGAGATTAATTTAATCTTATCTCGCTTTTGTAACTCATAGCAAACAATCCCTTATAGGCAAACGAAAAAAATTGACAATCTATCATCTATGGCACAAGTTGACAACTTGCCGCAAATTGCCAATGATACCAAATCTACTTATGCTTCATGGACAAAAATTTTTGTCCATAGTACGGCATTATCTAAAGAATAATATAACCCTCCTCACAAATTGAGAAAAGTTGTAGTTTTTTTTTATACGTTCTTGGTTGTTATTATTTTGTCAATATAATTTGTAAAATCTCAATAAATGGTATTAAAGTTTAATTGTGATGATTAAAAAAATTTAAAAATAAACATAATTAATATTGATCTATTTGATTGAGAGAATGGTTTTTTTTGATAAAATTTCATCAAAGATGTGTTGATGCGACAATGGTTATACAAGACGATTGAATAGTGTTAGAGATGATAGAAGAAGTTCGGAAAGATATGTGGATGAGAAGTGTAAACACAATTCGTTTGACATTGACTTTTAAAATAAAATATAAAATATTATTTTAAAAAAAAATTTATATAATTTTATTTAAAAAATTATGAATCTAATCGACTAGACCTTTAAAAGGTAAATTATCGAAAAGTGACAAAGCCCAGTCGACTATGAACCTGATAACCATCAAGTCTTCAAACGAAGAATTAGCGTTTAAAACTTAAAATAACAATTTCTAAATAATTGTATTTGGTAGCTTTATGAAAAGTGTCTTGCCTAACAATTTCAGAATCTTTAAAGGTTTATCTTTACATGTACAAGTCATTATTCCAGCATTAAAAGGTTTGTCCTTAACGTCATTTAGATTCTTTGGTATCTCTCCAAGATGTTGTCAATGTGAACCAAAATTGCGCACACAAAAGTTTACCTTTGATTAATTATGCAAACTTGTCTTTTTATGTGTTTTTTTGTCTTTTTATATGTTGCATTATTCAAATGCACCTCACATCTTTCTTTTCATGATGTACGCGTTGCTTTCTTGACTAAAAAAATAGTGTTCTTTTTCCTCTTTTAACTAAAAAAAATTATTGATAAAAAAATAATGAAAAGAAAGAATGAGTTCTAATTATTTAATTTATCCTTTCTTTAGTTTCAAACAAACTCTACAAAAATGTATAATCAAATTACAAGCAAACAGAGGGCAAAGGAGGAGAAAAAAAAGAGATTACATTGATATTTTCAAAAGAATCCTTGTCAAACTGATAAAACCATTAATTGTGGATCTTGCTCCTACAGACACCTTATGGCCAAATGTCCTACACAAAAGCAGGATCTGATTAACTAATAACCAAAATCAACTCTCCCTTGATGGGCAATCTTCAATTTCACCATTGCTAAACTTGAAAATTTTCTTTGATCTGCAAAAATTCATTAAAAAATACCATCCGATTGCACCAACAGTCATCAACCCACTTACCAAATAAACCGTCTTAGTAGCAAAAACCATTATAACTATCAAAAACCCAGATGGAATCAAGCACATGATCATTAGCCCTGGTATCTTCATTGGTACCTTATATGGCCTCTTCAATTCAGGTAATTTCTTTCTCAACCAAATAAAAGAAGCAAATTCCAACAACATACCCAAACTATACAAGAAATTCGCCGACGAAATGATATCAGTGAAATCCATGTAAGAAACACCAATGGTGATCAAAGTTGAGAGTAATATCCCTAACCAAGGAGTATTAAACCATTTGGACCTAACAGCAAAAAACTTAGGCAAAAATCCTAAATCTGACATGCCCAGTATTTGATATGCACTACTGCTTAACTGAGCTTCAAATAACCCAATTCCTGATAAAACAGCACCAATTTCAATCCAAATTTTCAGCCACTTCCCTGCAATAATTTCTGCAGCATCAGCATGGAATCCTGATTCCCATTTGTTTTGATCAACAGAAACAGCACCAGTCACAGCGAAAAGTGGAATCAAGTAAGCTATGCAAGTGAAAATCACAGCAATAAAAAGAGCCACGGGGAATGTTTTCTGGGGTTTATCTACTTCACCAGCAAGAGTACTAACATTGTCCCAAAAATTCAAATTCCAAAAAAGGGTATTGAAGAACAAGTTCCAATCTTTCTTTACCCCCTTTTGGGGCAAGTTAAGCCATCTATGTGGGTGGATCTTGGGGATTGCTATTAAGGACATGATTATAAAAGGCGAAAGCGAAACGATACCAAGTAAAACAGCAACATACCCTACAATTGTTAGTCCTGTATAATTGAGGAAAGACAGAAACAGAGTTGAAACCAGGATTGCAAGGTTCCTTGGCCAGCCTGATTCCAAAACATGGATGATTTTCTTCAAGTAATCAATGCAAAGTACTGGAAAAGCAGCGATGTTGATAACACCGCTGAGGAATTTCCAGGAGCCCATCATGGAGCCTATAAAAGATCCGAAAGCGCGGTCAGCCCAAATAACAAACCCTCCATTCCCTGGAAAAGCAGTGGAGAGCTCTGCTGTGATGAGGGCTTCAGGGACACTCCATATGAAGGGGAAAATGAGGAAACCAATTATGGCAAGGAGAGGGCCTGCAGCTTTGACTGCAGGCTCTTCACCAAAAGGGCCACCTGCAACTTCAAAGTAGATTAAGAAGATGAGAGGGATCAAAGTTAGTTTCTTTGGTGTGGTGGTGATGGTTGTTGTTGTGGTCGTAGGGAGTACTTGTTGAGGGAGATTTGATGATTCTGGTGGATTTTGCATGATGGTTTGCCTCTTCGAATTTGGATTTGGTGCTTGGGCTAAGGCTGAAAGTTTGGGAGTTCTGTTTGATTACGTGTCAAGCAGAAATTGATTGGTTAGAGGAGACACAGATCGGAGAAAATTGAGGATTTTGTTTCTATTTTTCAGTGAGAAAGGATTTTGTTTATATTTATGGGCATTAAAAAAGGAGGAAAGCTGGTAAGGGCTGAGAGAATTTTTCAGGTTCACTGTTTCTTTGAATCCCTGAAAACAATTTCTGTCAAATCATAGTAAAGATTTTCCAGATTTATACACATTATTAAAAGATATTACGTCTTTTTTTTAATTTTTTATTGTCTAGTGCCACGTTAGTCACATGTAGAGCGGTGGTCGGCACAGTGATGAGAAAAATACATATAAAACAACCTACAAATGAGAGAAGTTCTCACATGTTGTTGACATAAAAACTAAATTTGTTCCATAAAAAAATTAAAATCTTTTAAGCTTTTCTTTTTAACAAAGAAATCCCAGAAAATGAGTGAGCTCAAGGATAATATTGTAATACAATAAAAAAATGTTTTTCAGTCAAAAATCAACCCATCATAATTGAAATTTCTCATAACTTAAATATTATTTTGAGTAAATATTATTTTTAGTCTTTTTAATTTGTCTTGTGTTTTTATTGGGTCTTTGAAGTTTAAAACGTTCTTATTGAGTCTTTACTCATTTTAATCAAGTTATTTACCCAAATGATCCAATAATCTCATTCACATCAGATTCATTCACAACAGGTCTTTATTTAACTGATCTTTTATTACATCAATCAAGACTCTATGTTTTAAATAAAGTTCAACAACTCTTGAATTTAAGAATTTTCATACACATAGCATACACATTTGAATCACTAATTAATAAAACAAAATCATTTGGATGAATGATATAACTTAAACGACCCAATAAAGATACGAAAAAAACTAAAATAACTAAAAATGAAATTTACTTTATTATTTTTCTTCCAAATTGTACAAGAATATTATATTCATTAATAATTAGATTTCTTGATTTGTGCAAAAAAAAAATAATAGATTCATCGATTGTGAGAATCCAATTTTCTAGAAATTAAATGACATCATAATTTCTTTTTAAAAATAATAAAGAAATCCTATTTTTCATAAATTAAATGGCATCCTAATTTCTTTCTAAAAATATAAAGAATTCTCTAAAAAAATTAAAAATATAAATAAAAAGATTATAACCATAATGATCGGGAACGATACAAATACTTATTTTAGAAGATTCAGTGAAGAGGCCAATATCTCAATTGAACACCCAACTTAGAAGATTGAGATAGGATATAGATGCCTTTAAATAAAAATAAATAAAATAAAAGTCTAATGATTGAAACCTATCCATTGGTTAATTTTATTGTTAAAGTTCATCATTAATTAGGCAATTAACAATCAAATAAAAAAAATAAAGAATTACTATTTTCATTAATGAGAAAATTTTGTTTGCATTCAATGTAATATGTCATATTTGTACTTATGAAAATTTTACTAATAATTGTAGAGAGCTTTATTAGTAATAAAAATTTAAATTAAAAATTACGATGTTACTAATGAAACTTCAGTAACAATTTTAAAAAACTATATTATTAGTAAAAATCAAAATTAAAAATTATGACATTATTAATGAAACTTTTCAAAAAAATATCTGTAAATTTTCCATAATTATCTGTAAATTTTCCATAAGTGGGACCTGGGTCTATTGCTTGGAAGGCAATTATCCTTACCGTTGGACTACAAACGCAATTATGCTTAAAATTATATTTGTAAGTATTTGTATTTCTATGCTTTATGCTGAGAAAAAAAACAAAATTTTGATTTGAAAGAAAAAAAAATAACTTACCTTTAACAGAACAAGCCGTAGCTTGAGCTGGTTGAGATTCCAGTCTCTCCCTGTCTCACAGACGCACACACAAAAACTAGACTTGCAGGTAACTGTAATGGAGTCAGTTTCTCTAGGGCACGTATTCTTTGCAACAAATAGAAGAAACCCAATAAACCCAATGAGCTCAATTCGCATAAGAAGAAGGACTCATTGGAAAACTGCTCGTTTAAGCTTCGGTGTTATTCACTCCAAAAAAATCTGATTTTCAAGGTAAAAATACAATAAAAAAACTGTCTCAAGTTCTTTTATTTACCCCATGATTCATGTTTTAGTAATAATAAATCTTCTTTTTGGTGACTAAGAGAACACAGGAAATGAAACGAGCAAGAATTTTTTTTTTTTTTTTTGATGTTTTCAGTTCCCTTCATTTTATTCACCTAGCAAAACCCTTTGAGTAGTCTTGAATTTTTATTTCCATTTATCTTTATTGGATTCTATTTGAGGAACATAAAGAAAGTTTAAGCAGCTTTGTTTGAATTAAAAGGAGAGTATATAGGTGTCAGTGAATTTATATTATCATGTTTATTTGGTGTGCATTGATTATAGAGTACAAAGATGTGTAGTGGGAGTGCTGTTTAAAATTTGAAGTACTGAAATTTCTAAATGATCTAGAATTCTGTGGTTATGCAAGAAAATTGAGAAAAGTAACATAAAACCATTGTTAAGTCATGATCATGATAGATTGATTACTTAGGGGATGTTTGGATGCTACTTTAAGTAGCACTAAAATCAAAAAAGAAGACTTAATTTTTTATTCAAGTGCTACTCAAAGTAGCATCCAAACATGACCTTAGTCTTGGGGCTTCTGTTGTAGTCTAGATATCTGTTCTAGATAACTATCTATCTTGGTTTCTTTTTTCTTTTCTTTTCTATGAGATAACTGGGGGGATTTGAACGTGGTTCGAGGAGAGATGTAGATCCTAATCGGGCTATGTCCGAGCTACGAACTTCCTATATTGGTTCATAGTGTGAATGGACTGTGTGGAGGCTAAAGTAAAGTTGCAGATATCCAAGTTACAAGAATATGAAGGTGTATGTTCTTTTTTTGGGATAAGAATACCATGGCGTGTGATGGTATGTTTTAGTGTCTTTGCTGCTAGTCAAAATCACTTGTATGTATACGTGTAGGTCTCTGTGCAATGCTTTTCTAATGACCCTTGGAAATAATTTCCATGGAACATGAACATATATTCCTGCAATTACTTAACTGCTGTGGATATGTAGATTTCTCCGCCCTTTATTTTGGTTTCTAATTTTGTAAAGGCAGTGCTGGCTCGTTTTCATATCATTCTAATGCCCCCATGATGTAAAACTCATGCTTATAAATGTCTTCCGTACCCTTCAAGAATTCTGCTCTATTACATTGTGCTACCTCAGATTAGGTTTATAGATTCTTTTAAGCTGTTGGGAGTTTTTCTTACTCGTATTGAGTGGTTGCTACTCGAGGCTAGTTATGCTACGCCGCTTTTGGATAAAATGTGTAATGGTATCTATAAGATGTGTATCCTTACTGTATTTTCTGGATCCAGAACATCAGGTTTAATGCATTGAATTGATTTACAAATCATATTTTCATCTTTCTGTAGAGTGTAGTCATTGCCATCAACTGCTTATTTAGTTATTTTCTTTTCTAATAACTATAATACCTTAAAAATGTATGGATATAAGAGTGAAAGAGATATAAAAATGCAGACATTGTTTATTGGAGATTATTCGTTTGCTTATGGCATGGATTTGACGTTATTCACTACATGGGTAGTAAGTTGTAAAATGGTCATCATAGTGGCACTAACACCATATATATCGCTTCTCTCAATGTCTTTTGACATAAGATTTGACCATTCCTCTGATTACTGAACTTGAATTTTAAATCATAATAATTAATTAAACTTACGAATTTCTGCTTCAGATTTTCAGGGCTATGCAAAACCTTCATGTCTTGTGTCAGCCACAGAAGTGAGAGTCTGCACAGAAAACTTGCAAGAAAAGATTTTGTCATCTATCAATGTGGATGGATCTCGGTCCTTATATAAGGTTAAGCTACAATCAAGTAACATCTATGGCTCAAGTCTGAGTAACTTGAATGCCGGGATACTCTTATACTTGATAGACGAAAAATGGTGAGTCAATATTACAGAGGATACCTGCAAGTTTGGTAACTGATAATTCTACAGAATCAGAGGACATGGTTGACCCTAAAAGACTCGTTTTCCAAAGAGGTTTCGTTAATGAATTCACATTTGAGGGACCAATACTTGGGAAAATAGAAGCCCTTTGGGTCAGTTTTCAGTCAGGTTAGTCTCTTCCAAAAATATTTGGTTTGACTAATAAGTGGTCAAAGTAGATTTGTAATATGCCTTTGGAATAATACCTATATGCATAGAGCTTAAGTGCATTTGGAAAAGTATTGCTGATTTTCCCATGTAATAATTAAAACACGGTGTGTTACAGGAAGGAAGCTGAGGGACAGAAATTACTTGAAGAAGCCAGAAAGATATGGAGCAACAAGACAGAACTAGGAGGACAGAAACAGCTTTGGTTACCAATGAGGTTTAGGAGATGACCAGTGGAGCTAAGGCACCAACCAGAGAAGCTTTGGAACAACAAAGAAACAAGCTTAAGCAAAACATCAAGAGAGGCAAAGCTGACAGCTAGAACGGAAGAAGAAGTACAAGAAGTTAGAAGATTAGTTACAAGTTAGTTAAGGAAGCTAGTTAGCTTCTTGATTTAGTGTGTGTGCACCATAGTTACGGGGATCCCTATACCCCCTTCGAACTGCGATTTGAATCCTATATTCTGATTCGTGTATTCGCACCGGATTACTAAGATTTTTGGTTAAAAAATTTTAAAAAAAAAAATCTAGATACATACTCATACTTCATTTTTAAATTATGTTTGTTGACTTTACTATTTTGTCAAAATTCTGACATCTTCTAAACTATTATTATGCCTATAGTTCTATTTATACTGAACTCATAAATATATTTAATATCTTAATTTTATACATGACGTAAATCATTTAAGTCTACCTCTAACGTACCACGTACCGGGTGAGTAACGTACCACGTTTCCGTACCGTGAACCAAGAAGTACCGAGTTCTTGGTAACTATGGTGTGCACCTTGATTGTATCGATGTGTGCTCATTTGTAAAGAGCTATATATAGCTCTAAGTTGTATGATTGAAGGCAAAGAATTAATAGTCACTTTAGGGAGCTTATCTTGTGATCGAAACATTACTCACTCATCCCTTACTTTCTGTCCAGAACCCGCACACCAGCACCTAAGTTCTCCCTTCCTCCACACAACTCCAACATGGTGGCAGACTTCTATGCCTGGAACCCACTGCAGTCCTACTTTGCTAAATCATTGCAGAATTGTGGACAATATAAACTCATTTTGTGGAACCTTTCCTAAAGAGAGACAAGCTCTCCATAACTGCAATAAGAGACCAACTAGAGTTGCCCTTATCTTGATTTTATTTGACTATGACATTTGATAATTGTCTTTTCCTCTCTTTTATCTATTTCTAAGGTCAAGTCAGTGGAGGATAGGAGGTGTGAGCCTGGCTGTAATTGATACATGTAAACCTTCACGGGAAGATGATGGGGAAAAGTTTGACTATGTTGGTTCTCAGTATGACTTTGAAGCTGATGATATCTTGCTAAAAGGAAAGACACAACTATGTATAGGAAACTTTTATTGGTAGTGGTAGTGTTTCATGCCATTCTTGTCTCATAAGACTGGAGGAGAGCCACTGGACGTAGGACATGATGTCCATCCCCAAAATACGGTAGAACAAAAATAAAATTCAACCATGCGTTTGCCGGGAGTGGAACCCGGGTCTATTGCTTGGAAGGCAATTATCCTAACCGTTGGACTACAAACGCTGTTGTTTTT
Source organism: Bretschneidera sinensis (assembly GCA_023935145.1). Taxonomy (NCBI): domain Eukaryota; kingdom Viridiplantae; phylum Streptophyta; class Magnoliopsida; order Brassicales; family Akaniaceae; genus Bretschneidera; species Bretschneidera sinensis. The sequence continues at coordinate 1,193,531 of CM043697.1, read as the reverse complement.
AGTTTTGGTCAAATATATTATATTATTAGATAAGGGAGTAATATTTCTCAACATTTATCGAGTTATAGAAAGTATAATATTTCGGTGCATACGTTTTAAAGTTTCTAGAATTTTTCTTTATGGTACTTGGGTCTCCTTCCTCCTATGGCAATTGGCTTGTTTTTCGGGTTAACTAATTCAAATTATATCTGTTTAAGTATGTAAAGATATAAATAAATAAAATTTTCACAAGTATAAATAATATTTTATATTTTTTAATAGTTTTGGATTTAAATTTAGATAACAAAATAACTAAACGAATACAATAATGAATATGTCAAATTTTGAAAATAATATATCTGTTGTCATTCCTACTTGTTCTCTTTTAGTTGTTATGTCACATCTTTATTGTCATATTTTTATATGGGTTCAGCTTAAAAAAAATGATATATTTTGCGGTAATTGAAGTTATAATTATGAGATAATTTGGTTTTATTTTATGGTAAATGCTCATATTTGGGAGCAATTCTTAGTTAGACCGAGTTTAAAACATTGATTTTAGATCCGTTCGAAACTCTACTGATAATTTTAAGAAATTTCACTAATAACATTATATTTTGAGTATCATACTTATACTGACGTTATCCATGAAATTATTTAAAATTACCAATAGAGTTTTTGACGAGTCTAAAACCAATCTGATCGAACCAATTTTTTTGGCATAATTTAGGGATATTTAGATTTAAGTTTAATTGGATTGATTTTCTACTTAACGATGACCTTTTAACAACCGCTAATTATCAAGAACCACGATCAAAAAAATCAAAAGAGAGAGAATCTCATATATTTGATAAAGTTTTAAAATGTATGACTAAAATGCTTTTATGACATAATAACACATGTTCCATAAAAAAAATAATGCGTGTAGTGCACCCTTTGGTAAACCATATTTAGGAATCTTAAGAAGTGGGTAAATCTGTGAATTTTGTTCTAATCATATAATTGATACAAAAGATAGCATAAGATTATTCATCATATTTTTCATTTGAAAAATTTATTTACCATGATTTCTGTGAATTTTGATTGTATTGTGTCAATTTGTTTGTGTTTGGTAGATAAGGGCTTTGAAATTAAGATGATTGCGATTGAAGTTCTTGGCTCAATGCGTAAAATGCAATGAGTTGCTGGATTTGGGGTTTAAAATCTAAAACTAAGAACTTGAATGTCAAGATGCTGAAATCTAAAGACAAACATGAATTTAAATAGCTGTAAATTAAATGTAATTAAAAAGCAAGTGCAAGAAAGTAAATGCATAAATATAAAGAACATAAAATTACACTACGTTTGATTGTCTTAAATTAAAGTTTGGAATTGGAATTGAAGTGGAATCATAAATAGTTGAAAAAAATCATGATTTCACTTCAATTCCAGACAACCAAAGGTACTTTAAGTGCAAATACATTAAAATAAAAGCATAAAAGTAAATATATGAAATTAACTCATTATAGGCTTTATTGATTTGAACTATTTATACGTAAAATAAACTAGAATCCACTCTCCTCTTGCAAGGTAACCTGAACTATAATCCATAGTATTCTACCATGGTGAGGATCTTTGCTAGAATCCTACTACAACTTTGACTTCATGTGGAATCCATTGAATTCTATCCAGAATTCTTCTAGTTTTGTTACTCACTCTTTCTAAACTTTATGTTAGAATCTTTAGAATTCTGTCACAATATCCTATCTCAGTTAGAAGGATTTGGACGTCAATAATACATAGTTTAGAATCTTTAAGATTTTTCTGTAATAAAGATCATACCTCAGTTGGTAGAATTTATTCATTGAACGATTGAAGACTTGTCAATCAAACGAACAATGAAAAAACAAATAAAGTAAAAATATATGAGACACGATATATCGAGGTTTACCTCAAAATAGGATTACATCTTGCAAGGAGTTTCACTATAATCAGCCTTTCAAATCTCTTGTATGTTTTTTTACTCAGTACATAGAGAATATTTATAAACAACTTAAGAAACCTTAACTAGGGTTATCGCCCTGCTGCTAACTGCGGCTATTCATAAGCCTAAACTCAAACCATCAAGCAAAAAACTCAAGCCCAAAACGTGTACAGGCCTGACGGTCGGGGGTGCTGCCCCTACCCTCATCCGCTCACCGACGAACAGGACTGTCACCCACTCACCGAGGAGTAGAACCCGTGGTCTTCGAGAGGTATACAGTTTTAAACCTGTGAAATATGTACCAACTCTAACATTCATCTTGTTTCTTACTTTGACCACCATTCTAATCCCATGAAAATGCTCTTTGTCACCAATTGACAAGAATCACCATTTGTAGTAGTGTACCATTTTTTTCATGAAATTTAAAAAAAATGAGGGAAATGCATGAAACTCTATAGTCTCCTTTTTTACTTCACAAATCGAGCTCGAGTTTAGTTTTCTTAACTCAGAGCTCTGTTCGAATAATATTTTTCTCACGAGCCGAGCTCGAACACCCCTCAATTCGGACTCAGCTCAACTCGAATCCAACCCTACATATAATCTACAAAATCCTATCTTTGTTATTTCTCTTTTAGTTTCACTGATTTGTGTACTTTCTATTAAGTATAGTTTTTTATTTTATAATAAAAAGATTAATATTTTTTAATAGGTGCAAATATGAAATTAAAAAGCCGTGGTTCAATAAAAAGTAAAAACTAAATTTGTTCCATAAAAAATATTAAAATCTTTTAAGCTTTCCTTTTTAACAAAGGAATCCCAGAAAATGAGTGAGCTCAAGGATAATATTTTAATACAATAAAAATAATGTTTTTCAGTCAAAAATCAACACATAAGATTTGAGATTTCTCATGATTTAAATATTACTTTAAGTAAATGTCATGTTTAGTTTTTTTAGTTTGTCTCGTATTTTTATTGGGTTTTTAAAGCTTAAAATATCATTAGTGGGTCTTTTATATTTGGTATCCGTTCCAATCAAGTCTTTTACCCAAATGACTCAATAATCTCATTCACAACAGGTTTATTCATGTCAAGTTCAACAACATCATCAAAAACAGCTTCGTCAAATTCTCACATCATTTGTTATCTCTATATCTTCACCAACATTATTTAACAGGTATTTTATTACATCAACTAAAACTTTATGTTCCAAATAAAGTTCAACGACTCCTGACTTTATGAACTTTCATGCACATAGCATACACATTTGAATCATTAGTTAATGAAACAAATTCATATGGATGAAAGATTTAACTTAAAAAATAGACGTTTTAAACTTCATAGACTCAATAAAGATATGAGAAAAACTAATATAACTAAAAATGAAATTTACTATATTATTTTTCTTCCAAATTGAAAGACAGAGATATCATATTCATTAGTAATCGGATTTCTTGATTTGTGAAAAAATAGATTCATCAATTGTAAGAATCCAATTTTTCAGAAATAAAATGACATCATAATTTCTTTCTAAAAATATAAAGAATCCTCCAAAAAAAAATTAAAGATATAAATAAAGAGGTTATCATCGTAATGATAACCTTATTTTAGAAGATTCAGCTTAGAGGTCAATATCTCAATTGAACACCTAACATAGATGATTGAGATAGGATATAGATGCCTATAAATAAATAAAATAAAATAAACGTCTAATGATTGAAACCTATCTATTGGTCAATTTTATTGTTAAATTTATCATTAATTAAGCAATTAACATCTAAATAAAATAAAATAAAAAGCAAAGAATCATACTACTTTCATTGAAAAGAAATTTTTGTTTGCATTAATATGTGTACTGGTAAAAATTTATTAATAATTTTAAAAAGTTTTATTAATAATATAAATCTAAATTAAAAATTATGACGTTATTAATGAAAATTTTTAAACATTATCAGTAAATTTTCCATAAGTCGAACCTAGGTCTATTGTTTGGAAGGCAATTATCCTAACAACGTAATTATACTAAAAATTATATCTGTAAGTATTTCTATGCTTTACGCTGAGAAAAAAAAAAAAACAAAATTTTGATTTGAAAGAAAAAAAAAACATATCTTTAACAACACATGACGTAGCTTGAGCTGGTTGAGATTCCAGTCTCTCCCTCTCTCACACACGCACACACAAAAACTAGACTTGCAGGTTACTGTAATGGAGTCAGTTTCCCTGAGGCACGTATTCTGTGCAACAAATAGAATAAACCCAATAAACCCAGTGAGCTCAATTCGGTGTTATTCACTCCAAAAAAATCTGATTTTCAAGTTAAAAAAACAATAAAAACTGTCTCAAGTTCTTTTATTTCCCCCATGATTCATGTTTTAGTAATTATAAATCTTCTTTTTGGGTACTAAGAGAACACAGGAAACGAAACGAGCAAGAATTTTTTTTTTTTTTTTATGTTTTCATTTCCCTTCATTTTATTAACCTAGCAAAACCTAAATATCAACCATTTGAGTAGTCTTGAATTTTTATTTCCATTTATCTTTATTGGATTCTATTTGAGGAACACAAAGAAAGTTTAAGCAGCTTTGTTTGAATTAAAAGGAGAGTATATAGGTGTCAGTGAATTTATATTATCATGTTTATTTGGTGTGCATTGATTATAGAGTGCAAAGATGTGTAGTGGGAGAGCTGTTTAAAATTTGAAGTACTGAAATTTCTAAATGATCTAGAATTCTGTGGTTATGCAAGAAAATTGAGAAAAGTAACATAAAACCATTGTTAAGTTCTGATCATGATAGATTGATTACTTAGAGGATGTTTGGATGCAACTTTAAGCAGCACTAAAATAAAAAAAGAAGACTGCTTCTGTTGTAGTCTATATATCTGTTCTAGATAACTATTATCGTGGTTTCTTTTTTCTTTTCTTTTCTATGAGATAATTGGGGGGATTTGAACGTGGTTCGACGAGAGATGTAGATCCTAATTGGGCTATGTCCGAGCTACGAACTTCCTATATTGGTTCATAGTGCGAATGAACTGTGTGGAGGCTAAAGTAAAGTAGCAGATATCCAAGTTATAAGAATATGAAGGTGTATGTTCTTGATTTAGTGTGTGCGCGCGTCATAGTTACCAGGATCCCTATACTTAATTCGAATTGTGATTCGAATCTTATGTTTTGATTTTTGGTGTATTTACATTGGATCCCTGTGATTGACGATTTAAATTTTTACTAAGCCTTTTAGTTAAAAAATTTATTTAAAAAATCTAGACACAAAAAAATTTAAGAGATCTAATTATTGATAAAAAAAATAGTGAAAAGAAAGAATGAGATCTAATTATTTAATTTATCCTTTCCTTAGTTTCAAACAAACTCTACAAAAATGTATAATCAAATTACAAGCAAACATAGGGCAAAGGAAGAGAAAAAAGGGTGAGAAAAAAAAAAGATACATTGATATTTTCAAAAGGATCCTTGTCAAACTGATAAAACCATTAATTGTGGATCTTGCTCCTATAGACACCTGATGGCCAAATGTCCTACACAAAAGCAGAATCTGACTAACTAATAACCAAAATCAACTCTCTCTTGATGGGCAATCTTCAATTTCACCATTGCTAAACTTGAAAATTTTCTTTGATTTGCAAAAATTCATGAAAAAATACCATCCAATTGCACCAACAGTCATCAACCCACTTACCAAATAAACAGTCTTAGTAGCAAAAACCATTATAACTATCAAAAACCCAGATGGAATCAAGCACATGATCATTAGCCCTGGTATCTTCATTGGTACCTTATATGGCCTATTCAATTCAGGTAATTTCTTTCTCAACCAAATAAAAGAAGCAAATTCCAACAACATACCCAAACTATACAAGAAATTCGCTGACGAAATGATATCAGTGAAATCCATGAAAGAAGCGCCAATGGTGATCAAAGTTGAGAGTAATATCCCTAACCAAGGAGTGTTAAACCATTTGGACCTGACAGCAAAAAACTTAGGCAAAAATCCTAAATCTGACATGCCCAGTATTTGATATGCACTACTGCTTAACTGAGCTTCAAATATCCCAATTCCTGATAAAACAGCACCAATTTCAATCCAAATTTTCAGCCACTTCCCTGCAATAATTTCTGCAGCATCAGCATGGAATCCTGATACCCATTTGTTTTGATCAACAGAAACAGCACCAGTCACAGCGAAAAGTGGAATCAAGTAAGCTATGCAAGTGAAAATCACAGCAATAAAAAGAGCCACGGGGAATATTTTCTGGGGTCTATCTACTTCACCAGCAAGAGTACTAATATTGTCCCAAAAATTCAAATTCCAAAAAAGGGTATTGAAGAACAGGTTCCAATCTTTCTTTACCCCTTTTTGGGGTACGCTAAGCCATCTATGTGGGTGGATCTTGGGGATTGCTATTAGGGACATGATTATAAAAGGCGAAAGCGAAACGATACCAAGTAAAACAGCAACATAGGCTACAATTGTTAGTCCTGTATAATTGAGGAAAGACAGAAACAGAGTTGAAACCAGGATTGCAAGGTTCCTTGGCCAGCCTGATTCCAAAACATGGATGATTTTCTTCAAGTAATCAATGCAAAGTACTGGAGAAGCAGCGATGTTGATAACACCACTGAGGAATTTCCAGGAGCCCATCATGGAGCCTATAAAAGATCCGAAAGCGCGGTCAGCCCAAATAACAAACCCTCCATTCCCTGGAAAAGCAGTGGAGAGCTCTGCTGTGATGAGGGCTTCAGGGACACTCCATATGAAGGGGAAAATGAGGAAACCAATTATGGCAAGGAGAGGGCCTTCAGCTTTGACTGCAGGCTCTTCACCAAAAGGGCCACCTGCAACTTCAAAGTAGATTAAGAAGATGAGAGGGATCAAATTTAGTTTCTTTGGTGTGGTGGTGATGGTTGTTGTTGTGGTGGTAGGGAGTACTTGTTGAGGGAGATTTGATGATTCTGGTGGATATTGCATGATGGGTTGCCTCTTCGAATTTGAATTTGGTGCTTGGGCTAAGGCTGAAAGTTTGGGAGTTCTGTTTGATTACATGTCAAGCGGAAATTGATTGGTTAGAGGAGACAGAGATTGGAGAAAATTGAGGATTTTGTTTATATTTATGGGCATTAAAAAGAGGAGGAAAGCTGGTAAGGGCTGATATAATTTTTCAGGTTCACCGTTTCTTTGGATCCATGCAAACAATTTCATTCAAATCATAGTAAAGATTTTCCAGATTTATACACATTATTAAAAGATATTACGTCTTTTTCTACTTTTTTATTGTTTAGTGCCACATTAGTCACATGGATAGTGGTGGTGGGCACAGTGAGGATAAAAATACATATAAAACAACCTACAAATGAGAGAAGTTCTTACATGTTGTTGACATATATCATGAGCACTTACATTAATTGAAAAAAAAAACAAGAAATTTTATGAGACAAGGTAGGTAAGCGATTTCTCTTATTTCCGCACTTTGAGGAAACGTGGTTTTCACTTACGTAATTCTTATAATCTAAAAGACACTCGTTCGTATGATTATGGGTGAAATTCAAAAAATTCGGTTAAGAAATAGATTAAATTGATCGAGAGTTCGGGTTATTATTTTGGTTTGATTGATTTATCGAATCGAGTTTGAAAAATGTCAAATTCAATTCGTTAAATTCGTAAATCAGTTCAGTTTGATTAATAAATTAAATAACATTATATACATATTATATTTATTTAATATATGTTATAAAAATTTATTTATTTATTTTGAAAAACTCGACGCGAACACGAGTTTGAGCTAGTTCGAGTCAACAAGTCTATCTAACTGCGAGCTGAACTCAAGTCTGAAGTTCATTTCACAAGTCGAGCTCGAGTTTAGTTTTCTTAACTCGAAGCTCGGTTCGAATAATATTTTTTCTCACTAACCGAGCTCAAGCACCCCCAAATTCAAACTCAAATAGACTCGAATCCAACCCTACATATAATCTACAAAATCTTATCTTTGTTATTTCTCTTTCAGTTTCACCGATTTGTGTACTTTCCATTAAGTATAGTTTTTTATTCTATAATAAAAAGATTAATATTTTTTAATAGATGCAAATATGAAATTAAAGAGCTGTGGCTCAATAAAAACTAAATTTGTTCCATAAAAAAATTAAAATCTTTTAAACTTTTCTGTTTAACAAAGGAATCCCAAATATTGAGCTCAAGGATAATATTGTAATACAATAAAAAAAATGTTTTTCAATCAAAAATCAACACATGAGAATTGAGATTTCTCATAATTTAAATATTATTTTTAGTAAATATTATTTTTAGTTTTTTTAGTTTACTTTGTGTTTTTATTGGGTCTTTGAAATTTAAAATGTTCCTATTGGGTCTTTTATGTTTAGTACCCGTTTTAATTAAGTCATTTACCCAAATGATCCAATAATCTCATTCACATCAAGTTCATTTACAACAGGTCCTTATTTAACTGATCTTTCATTACATCAATCAGAACCATATGTTCCAGATAAAGTTCAACGACTCTTGAATTTAAGAACTTTATGCACATAGCATACACATTTGAATCACTAGTTAATAAAACAAAATTATTTGGGTGATGATCTAACTCAAAAGCCCCAATAAAAATATGAAAATAACTAAAAATCAAATTTACTTTTTTTTTTCTTCCAAATTGAAAGACAAGAATATCATATTCATTAATAATCAGATTTCTTGATTTGTGCAAAAAATAGATTCATTGATCGTAAGAAACCAATTTTCTAGATATTAAATGACATCATAATTTCTTTCTAAAAATAATAAAGAAATCCTATTTTTCACAAATTAAATGGCATCCTAATTTCTTTCTAAAAATATAAAGAATTCTCTAAAAAAAATTAAAAATATAAATAAAAAGATTATAATCATAATGATCGGGAACGATAAAAATACTTATTTTAGAAGATTCAGTGGAGAGGCCAATATCTCAATTGAACACCCAACTTAGAAGATTGGGATAGGATCTAGATGCCTTTAAATAAAAATAAATAAAATAAACGTCTAACGATTGAAACGTATCCATTGGTTAATTTTATTGTTAAAGTTCATCATTAATCAGGTAATTAACAATCAAATAAAAAAAATAAAGAATTACTACTTTCATTGATGAGAAAATTTTGTTTTCATTCAATATAATATGTTATGTTTGTACTTATGAAAATTTTATTGATAATTGTAGAGAGTTTTATTAGTAATAAAAATTATAATGTTACTAATGAAACTTTACTAATAATTTTAAAAAATTTTATTATTAATAAAAATCAAAATTAAAAATTACGACATTATTAATAAAACTTCCCAAATGTTATCTGTAAATTTTTCATAAGTGGAACCTGGGTCTATTGCTTGGAAGACAATTATCCTAACCGTTGGACTACAAACGCAATTATGCTTAAAATTATATTTTTAAGTATTTGTATTTCTATGCTTTATACTGAGTAAAAAAACAAAATTTTGATTTGAAAGAAAAAAATTAACATATCTTTAACAAAACATGTCGTAGCTTGAGCTGGTTGAGATTGCAGTCTCTCTCTCTCTCTCTCACACGCATACACAAAAACCAGACTTGCAGGTAACTGTAATGGAGTCAGTTTCTCTGAGGCACGTATTCTTTGCAACAAATAGAAGAAACCCAATAAACCCAGTGAGCTCAATTCGCATAAGAAGAAGGACTCATTGGAAAACTGCTCGTTTAAGCTTCGGTGTTATTCACTCCAAAAAAATCTGATTTTCAAGTTAAAAAAACAATAAAAGCTGTCTCAAGTTCTTTTATTTCCCCCATGATTCATGTTTTAGTAATTATAAATCTTCTTTTTGGGTACTAAGAGAACACAGGAAATGAAACGAGCAAGAATTTTTTTTTTTTTTGATGTTTTCATTTCCCTTCATTTTATTCACCTTGCAAAACCTAAATAACCCTTTGAGTAGTCTTGAATTTTTATTTCCATTTATCTTTGTTGGATTCTATTTGAGGAACATAAAGAAAGTTTAAGCAGCTTTGTTTGAATTATAAGGAGAGTATATATATAGGTGTCAGTGAATTTATATTATCATGTTTATTTGGTGTGCATTGATTATAGAGTACAAAGATGTGTGGTGGGAGTGCTGTTTAAAATTTGAAGTACTGAAATTTCTAAATGATCTAGAATTCTGTGGTTATGCAAGAAAATTGAGAAAAGTAACATAAAACCACTGTTAAGTTATGATCTTGATTGATTGATTACTTAGGGGATGTTTGGATGCTATTTTTAAGTAGCACTAAAATCAAAAAAGAAGACTTCATTTTTTATTTAAGTGCTACTCAAAATAGCATCCAAACTTGACCTTAGTCTTGGGGCTTCTGTTATAGTCTATTTATCTGTTCTAGATAACTATCAATCTTGGTTTCTTTTTTCTTTTCTTTTCTATGAGATATTTGGGGGGATTTGAACGTGGTTCGAGGAGAGACGTAGATCCTAATTGGGCTATGTCCGAGCTACGAACTTCCTATATTGGTTCATAGTGTGAATGAACTGTGTGGAGGCTAAAGTAAAGCAGCAGATATCCAAGTTATAAGAATATGAAGGTGTATGTTCTTGATTTAGTGTGTGCACACCATAGTTACTGGGATTCTTATACCTTTTTCGAACCGCGATCTAAATCTTATATTTCGATTCGTGGTGCATTCGTATTGGATCCCTATAATTGACGATTCAAATTTTTAGTAAGATTTTTAGCTAAAAGAATATAGACACGAAAGGATTTAAGAGAATGCTCATATTTTATTTTTAAATTATGTTTGTTGACTTTACTATTTTATCAAAATTCTAACATCTTCTAAACTATTATTATGCCCACAATTCTATTTATACTGTACTCATAAATATATCTAATGTCTTAGTTTTATACATGATATAAATCATTAAATCTTACCCTAACGTACCGCGTACGGGATGGGTAACGTACCACCTTCCCATACCCGTACCGTGAACCAGGAAGTACCGAGTTCTTGGTAACTATGGCGTACACCTCGATTGTATTGATGTGTGCTCATTTGTAAAGAGCTATATATAGCTCTAAGTTGTATGATTGAAGGCAAAGAATTAATACACTCTAAGGAGCTTATCTTGTGCTCGAAACAAGACTCACTCCACCTTTACTTTCTGTCCAGAACCCTCACACCAGCACCTAAGTTCTCCCTTCCTCCACACAGCTCCAACACGGTGGCAGACTTCTATGCCTGGAACCCACTGCAATCCTACTTTGCTAAATCATTGCAGAATTGTGGACAATATGAACTCATTGTGTGGAACTGTTCCTAAAGAGAGACAAGCTCTCCATAGCTGCAATAAGAAACCAACTAGAGTTGCCTTTATCTTGATTTTACTTGACTATGACATTTGATAATTGTCTTTTTCTCTCTTTTTTCTATTTCTAAGGTCAAGTCAGCGGAGGATAGTGTTGGAAACAGTCAACCTCAATCTCGTGTAAATAGGAAAGGGTGTTGTTGTTATCGCAACCTCTTCTTATAAATCCTCCTCTAATATTTGATCTCATGTAATCATAGAGAATCAACTATTAGATCTCCTATAATTGTGGGGAATACTTTTGTATAAATATATATCCTTGTAATCTTAATAATACAAAGAAAAATATTTTACATGGTATCAGAGCCAACTTCAATTTCCTTTCCACTTCCATAGGAATCGAAGTCCTTTTTTCTTCTGTGCTTTCTTTGATCCTATTGGTACCATTTGGTGAAACTATTTCTTCATCAAACCGTGGGTTCTTTGAATTTTTTTTTTAATCTGTTTATGTTCTGCTACATATCATATTGTTTAATCTCCTTGATTGCTCTTTTTTTGGGGGGTTGATCTTGTTCTCTATTTGCTTTCTATATAATGACTGATTCATCCTCTAATAATCTAGAAACTCAGACAGGGAAAGAAAAGGCTGATCCCGTTGTCTTGCCGCCATTCCATCTACAAGATATGTCCTCTTTGATTACTCCAGGATGACTTGATGGTACTAACTACATCGAGTGGTCTTTGAATGCCCAAAAGAAGATCCGATGCAGGAAACGTTGGGGCTTTATTTCTGGTAGTAAGATGCCACCAAAAGACAACACTTCTGAGGAATAAGAAACATGGGAGGACGAGAAATATATGGTCAAATCTTGGCTCCTTGACGCCATGACTAAGGATATCAGGTCACTTTTCCTTCGCTTATCTACTGCTAAGGAGATTTGGGAGGCTACAAAACAAACTTACTCTGTCAGCCAAGATGCTTCAAAGGCATATCAGTTATATTGTGAGGTAATTTCTGTCCGCCAAAATGAAGGTTCTGTTATTTCTTGCTTTGGAAAACTACAAAAATTATGGCAGGAGTTTGACACTATTGAGTCTTGCACTATGGAGTGTACCTGGGATATTGAAAGGTATACCACAATGGTTAACTCTCAACGTCTGTACGTTTTCTTGGCTGGTCTCGATTCCCTTTTGGATAGGGTTCGGGTCGTGTTCTTGCGACTACTCCTCTTCCCAAACTACAGGTTACATATGCCATTGTTTGTGCTGAGGCAAATCGCCAAGATGCTATGCTTGGTGTGACATCAAATGAATGAGTTGTTATGGCTATTCAAAAATCTGGTGCTCGCCCTTACCTAAAGAAAGGTGTTCGTAAGTGTACTCATTGTAATGGTGATAATCATGTGATAGGCACATACTTTAAGCTCCATAGTTACCCTGATTGGTGTCCCAAAGGTAAGATAGTGTCTCCCAAGCCTTACAACCTCACGGCAGAGGGTTCCGTTCCAAAGAGCCACCTAGTCACTACTTCTGGATTCGTTGCCAAGTCAGGTATGAGTAACTCTGCTATTACTCTTCCATTTTTTACTGGACATAGTGCTTGGATAATTGACACGGGTGCTACTGACCATATGACTTATGATAAAAAAAGATTTAGCCATTTATCCTCTAGCAGTCCAAAATCAGTCATTACTAATGCTAATGGTGTGTCTTCTCTCGTTGTCGGTATCGGAACTGTACCCTTGTCCCCATCTTTATCTATCAATAATGTTTTATTCATCTCATCCCTAAATTGTAACCTTATTTCTGTTAGTCAATTAACCAAGTCTCATAATTGTGTTACCATTTTTTTCCCACTTACTGTATTTTTCAGAACATCCACACCAAGGAGAGGATTGGCAGTGGTAAACAGCATGGAGATTTGTACTATCTGGAAGATAGGTTACAACAATCCGATGATGGAGACTAGTTTACGTTATGGGCGACAACATGCTTAAACAGAAGGAAGAGATTTGGTTATGGCATACACGACTGGGACACCCCTCATTTGGCTATCTTAGGAGATTATTTCTGTCCTTGTTTACTGGTTGTAATCTTTCAGACTTTGTTTGTGAAACTTATGTAATGGTGAAAAGCCATCGTTCTATTTTTTATTCGCATGATAATAAAACTGATGCACCTTTCGCCTTAGTTCATTCGGATGTCTGGGGTCCTGCCCCACTTTCTACACATAATGGAATGAAGTGGTTCATTACATTCGTTGATGATTCTACCAGGATAATATGGGTTTATTTACTGAGACTCAAAAGTGATGTATGTGTTGTGTATCATCTTTTCCATCAAATGGTGCTCACACAATTTGGCATATCTATCAAGATTATTCGTTCTGATAATGGGGGTGAATATTTCAAAAATGAATTAACTGATTTTCTACATTCAGTTTGTACCATCCATCAAACATCTTGCTCTCAGTCTTCTCAACAGAATGGGGTTGCTGAACGGAAAAACATGCAATGTTGTGAGTTTTAAATTACTCACAAGTGCACGAGTCGTTTGCAATATAGTGTTGTGCAAGTGCGAGGTCGAATCCACAGGGAATTGCGTAGTGAAAATAATTTTTTATATAAACTAACTCTATTTTAACCTAATTCCGAATTTTGAATTGTATTTTGCAAAACAAATATAAACTAAACTAAATTGATTTAAAAACAAATGATAAAAAAATTAAGGTTTTTTGAATCCACCCCACCAAAGTAAAGCATATATCTTCATGTTCTATATAAAAATAATCCATCAAATCATTCCATGAACCCACCATTATACAAATCACAGCGAATACCCAAACTAAACCAAAACCATCCAATGTATCCGTTTAATTCACAAATCATAATGGATATCCAATCTAATTTGAATGATTCGCCGTATCTAGCAGATGAAACACAAGAAATATCCAATTTAACAATTTAAAAGCAATCAATTATAAGATTTTACTCAAATAATTGAACTGAACGTTTATACTAAAAATATCAGAATTGTATGAACAAATCTGAAAAATATTATGCCAAACAATGGCGAGGCTTCATCTTCAACCTTAAATGAAAATTTTAGCCTCTCATTATTATGAAACTAAAGTTCACAATAAAAGTGCTAAATATTAAACTTTAAAACTAAAAAAAAAATAAATTAAAACTGACTATACATTGGGAGAAATTCCACTCGTTGTTGGGCGGTGCTTCCCCTCGTGGTAGCAAAGCCTTCAAGATCCACCAGAATGCTAGCAGAAGTCCTTCGGATTGCACACCAATTGCTTCAGTGAGATGGGGCTTTTATAGGGAAACTCAAGAGTGCAATGTGTTTCAAATTCGATGTGGGATACTGCCCGAGTTCGCTCGATCACAGTCTTGTGCGCTCGAGCGTAGCATGGTGCACTGCCTGACCTTTGTCTACTAAAACTGCCATAACTTTCTCTAGAAAAATCATTTTTACGAGCCGTAAAATTTCTCAGAAAATAGACATCCGGATCTTTCAAAGTATATATGGCTCATTTCTTAGTTCTTCCTGAATCAATACAGTAAAATCCACAAAAATGACTTATCTGTACAGGTAATTCTGGCAATTTTAGTGAAACTCCTTTCCGAGTGCTTGTAAACCTGTAAAACAATAAAAAAAACAACTCAAAGTAACAAATTCTTAAGCTAACAAATGTAAATTAATTGGCCAAAATATGCAATATTTGGCACTCATCAAATACCCCCAAACTTACATTTTGCTAGTCCCTTAGCAAAACAAAATAAAAAACTAAATGAAAAACAAAGAACATAAAGATAAGTTCATCACTCATGGTATCCAAAAATTTAAGAAGCACTCGAAACCATAATATTCATTCATGAGCAAGCTTAAAAAAGATATAACTCTTCTTCATAATTTTAAAATTTAATTACTTACAAGAGGCAGGCTAAGACATCACAAGCTTGAATCAGTGTAAAGTGAATTAGCATATACATATGAGGTTTCCAAATAACTTCAATGTATAATGTCTCCATGTCTCAAGATTCACAGAATTTCTCATCAGAATGAACAATGATGGCATGGTTTTATTTTATTTTTTTATAATTTTTTTTTATTATAAGGCTCTGCTATGTTTAGTTTTCTTAAGTTTTCTAATTGACCCATGTATCGAGTGTTGAGTCAACGACTCCCAAACCAAATGGTTTTAGGGCATTAGGTGGAAAGACACCCCTAAGAACTTACTAACTCAAGTAAAAAAGGCTACGAAACTAAACTGGCCTTAATGCTACCAAGCAAAATTCCCACCTTTTGACGTGAATACTCACTACTTACTGAGGCAAGAGGTCCAGTTACTCAGCAGAAAGTTTCGCAATGATCATTATAATAAAAATCTCACCTTTTGACGTAAACACTCACTGCTTACTAAGGCAAGAAGTCCAGTTACTCAGTGGAAAGTTTATTGATGATCATTATAAATATTTTTTTTTTTTTTTTTTACGTTTCTATGCCAAAGTGTTTATCCTACAAGTCATCCAGTTTCAGTTAAGTCAAGGAAACATACACATTGAAATCGCATGTCATACCTCACACAATTTTGTGCTAATGTGCTCGTGTCAGATTAGATCAAACATGTGAATTCTCAAATGCCTAAAGTACGTAATAAAGTTTTAAAACTCTATCATCAAATCATGTGTTCACAATTTTAAGCTCACCAATGACATCACATCACAGTATTTGTTTAGATCAACTAAAATTTCAATATAACATGAGCATGTATTTACCTTCTTTCTTTTTCTTTTTTTTAAATGAAGAAAACCAACAAAAAATTAGGACAAAGTATGTATAATGTGTCTCCCATACCCCCAAACTTAAATTACACATTGACCCCAATGTGTGAATAATATAGAAAGAGCTGACCTGGGATATGGAGAACTATCTGGACTGGTATGGCTCATAGCATACCCCCAAACTTGATCTGAAGTACGTTTTGTTCCTGAAAAATAAAGACTGAAAAACAAAAAACACTAGAGAAAAACAGTAACAAGAAATATGTAAAATAATAAACAAACATAAAGGATATGTTGTGGGGTGCCTCACATGAGCGATAAGTTTAACGTCTTCAGCCAGACCCAGCATTAGTAATCGTGCCCAGCTAAGTGTTCCACCATTTTATCAATAAATGGGAGTGAAAAATGATCATTCTTTGTGGCAGCATTCAACTTACGGTAGTCTATACTCACTCTCCATCCTGACTGCACACGAGTTGGAACCAACTCGTCATCTTTATTCATCACTACCACCAATCCAGCTCGCTTTGGTACGACATGAATCGAGCTCACCCACTCGCTATCAAAGATTGGATAAATGATCCCTACATCCAACAGCTTAATCACTTTAGTCCTCACAACCTCTTGCATAACTGGGTTGAGCCTTCTTTGTGGCTCCCTCAATGGCTTGGCATTCTCTTCCAAATGTATCTTGTACATCACCACCGAGGGGCTGATTCCCCTAATATCCTCAATAGTCTAGCCGATAGCTTCCTTGTGTTCTCTTAAAATGTCCACTAATTTCTTCTCTTAAGCCTCAACCAAATCTGAAGCTATAATCACATGCAAAGAATCTGCTGGACCTAGGAACTTATACTTAAGATTATCCAGTAAAGGCTTAGGTTCCTTCTTGGGGGGTTCAAGTGTTATGGTCTCTTCTGTCTCACTGCTATTCTGAGGGGCAGACTCCAAAGTAGCATTTTCTTGCTCAAGCAACTTATCCAAATCCAAATCCTCTCAAAACTGAGCAAAGCATGCCTCCAGGGGGTCCTCAATGCTTGATTCACCCACAGTCTCCTCCGTCTTACTTCTCTCCCGAGGAGCAGACTCCAAGATAGCATTCGCTTGCTCAAGTAGCTTATCCAAATCCAAATCCTCTCCAAACTGAGCAAAGCATGCCTCCATAATGTCCTCAGACTTCCCTCCTTTCTTGGTCGCTTGTAATCTCTCAAGGTAAGGTGCTTTAGGTATAAACGAACTAGGACGATCTTTAATAGTAGATGTGGCTGTAGATGGCTCAGCATCTCTCTTCTACTTGTTGCCACTTTCTTGCACTTGCTGTATAGCAGGGTTCTCTTCCACTTGATCGTCCACTTGTCTCTCAGACCTCAATGTGACAATTGACTGCACTTGTTCCTGTCCGTGCATAGGAGTTGATGAATTTCCCATCGCAAACTGTTCCTTTGGGTTGGGCACAGGTTGACTGAGAAACTTTTCCTTCTCTCCTTCACCCATGTGACTTACGATTTGATCTATTTGACTCTCTAGCTTGGCAATCACTTGGGTGTTTTCTATTTGCACACTCCTTACTTCACTGATGGAGTAGCCGGTCATCTTCATGAAATCCTTGAAGGTGTCCTCCAATTACTGTGAAACCAACGTTGACGCTTAAGTGGGAGCTTGGTAAGCGAGTGATAGTGCTGGATGGGCTGAGCGACCATAACTTGGAGCTGGTGAAAGAAATCTGGGAGGGTATTGATTGTGAGCATGATGAAGGGCTCCTCCCTGATTTATCAGTTGGTTCTGCTTCCATGAAAAATTAAGGTGGTTCCACCACCTTGGATTGTACGTCTCGGAGTAAGATCCATTTGATTGCCACCGATAGTCATTGAAAGCGTTCATTTGTTCCATGGGATACTCAGCAAAAGCCGGCATAGATGGACAATTATATGCTAAATGCATAGGTCTAGCACAGATGGAACAGCTATCAACATTGAATGTATTGGCTGCACTGATGGACTGGCAAGTCATCTTCATGAAATCCTTGAAGCTGTCCTCCAATGTCTGTGGCTTTAGATCAAAATAGGTAGCATTGGTTGGTGGCAACACTATCCAATAAGGGGAGTTAGTCGCAATAGGTGTGAACAAATCCCTAAGGGATGTAGTGAAGTCCACGTTCCAAGCTTTAGGTTGCTCTACATTCTCAGGTTGATTTATATTCCAAAAATTTTCTCCCATCTAAATTGTCTCTCTTTGAACAAGTGCTCTCTTCTGTCTCCTAAGAATTCTTTCTAATTTAGGATCTAAAAGTATTGATTCTAAGTTCAAGGATCTCCGACTGGCAAATTTTATATATATATCTATTTTTTTTATATTTTTTATTCTTTATGGGAAATTGTAAAAACAAAAATTGGCAAATTTTTATTATTTATTTTTTTATTTTATATATTTATTTATTTTTGATGATTTTTTATAGGCAATTG